>APFE030651430.1:148387-177817 GCA_000404065.3 Pinus taeda
GTAAGTCCAAAAGCAAATCCATGAGGGCTTAGGCCCAAAGTGGACAATATCATACCATTGTGGAGATATGTGGTGTCCAGAGTTCTAACAAGGGGTTATGGGCCCACCACGCTTCCGCTTGTGATAAGTAAACTTGACTTGGGATAAAGTCAAAGTTGACCAGGTTAAATAGTGATGGTTTTGGGGCACATGGTATTGTGCTCCCATAGTATTCTGCCCATGTTATTATATGTAATGGATCTTATAAAATGCTGGAAGGACTTCATTGTAATGCAAGACCTGGAGATGAGCGGTGAAGGCTCAATTGGTCGGATTGGCGAGGGTTTTGGCCAATGCTAATAAGATCTTATTAGGTTGGGTTTTTCCCCAGATTTGGGGTTTTCCCGATAAACATTTGTGTTTATGTGTTTATGGTTGTTGCTGGTTATTTTTATATTTATTCCTCTCAGTAATTATTTATGTTATGCAATAAATTTCTTAACAACTGGTATCAGAGCCAGATATTGGCTTCAAGGGATTCTTTGATGTCAGGGGTTTATAGTGCCTGATGAAATCAATGCAGCCTTTTTACAGATCAGTGCATTTGTGATATATTGTTCGGGATTCATGTGGCTATTTAAAGAAGGTCAGCAGAAAATTGTTCATGCGGCTTCGAAAATTGTTCGTTTTCTGCTAAGTGAGGCCACCGGTGATGGAATCTACGAGGTTCTAGTAGGGCTCTTAGTTGAGCAGTTTGATAGAAGTCAAATTGAGAGAGGATGGATCAGAATCACAGCAGCAATAAACAAAAAAAAATTAATGAAATCAAAATTATTGCATGTAAATGGGCATACTACTGTAAGACCTGGTAAGACATGTGTACCCCTGGGTAATCACCGGTAAAGTCTGGGTTAGACCTAGGTGATAGGGGGGATGTCGAGTTAACAATACCCCAGGTAAAAAATCTGGGGGGGTTAAGAGCTAGAGTGAGCGGGATTGTCTCACTTAGCAGGTTTGGCTGGAGTTAGTCAAGGAACCCCAAGTCAAGTTTAAGGGGGGAATTTTTAAGTAAACTTGACTTGGGATAAAGTCAAAGTTGACCAGGTTAAATAGTGATGGTTTTGGGGCACATGGTATTGTGCACCCATAGTATTCTGCCCATGTTATTATATGTAATGGATCTTATAAAATGCTGGAAGGACTTCATTGTAATGCAAGACCTGGAGATGAGCGGTGAAGGCTCAATTGGTCGGATTGGCGAGGGTTTTGGCCAATGCTAATAAGATCTTATTAGGTTGGGTTTTTCCCCAGATTTGGGGTTTTCTTGATAAACATTTGTGTTTATGTGTTTATGGTTGTTGTTGGTTATTTTTATATTTATTCCTCTCAGTAATTATTTATGTTATGCAATAAATTTCTTAACATTACTTGTGGCTCCAAACCCTAAGCTCAACAAATCTTTAAAAACCAAATTTTCACAAACAAACAAACAAATACTTATATCTAGTATAAAATTCATTTTCTTCAAAGTCATATCACTGATAAGAGACTTAGAGAGATCCCTCTCATGCTCCAGTAGGGCTAGCTACTGAGTTGAAGTGGTTTGAGGTTATCCTTGTTGATTTCCTTTTCAGCCTAGGAGATTGTAAGGACTAACAAAGGGAAGGAAACACTTTTTGCTGACTTGGAGATCTTGTCCTTAGTGAAGCCACCGAATACTGTATGGTTGTGGGTGTGGTGTAGTTGTTAGACCCAAGCACTTCACGACATCTATTGAAATGAGTTTCTTTTGGCTCCCACTTTCGATAATGAATTGCAACGTAAAAACCTTCACTCACATCTGTGAGTAGAAGAGACGCCCCCTCTACTCTAGATCTTCAGGCTCATTCTTTTGGATCTTAGCGGTGGAAATAATGGTGCTGGGATCCGCATCAATAATCTTCTTCCCTTTGTCATTCCTCTTGTTGTGTTCTGACTCAGTCTCCAAACATGTATCTGATTCTGAAGCCTAAACCGATCCATGTTATGACATACAATATTGTTAGTTGCGATTGGTATAAATGGGGGACTTGGCATCTTAAAAATACAAAGTTTAAGGATAAGGTGCTTAATTACAATGGACTATTAAACATTTATTAGGTACAGACCGCCTTGATAGGTATTATAGTAATCTCTTAACAAGAGCTTTTCTATTAGTTGAATTAATGAATCAAAATTAGTGGTAGTAGTACAAGTATTTTGCATGCACTCCTAACTAATGGACTTAAAAAACATTAGAAAAAGTTTTTAGATTACCTAAGCTATTATAATTGTAAGGGAGACCAACTCTTTGTTCACAGTGATTATGACTCGTCACTCTAGATCTTTATAGGATGCATGATAAGAAGTTTTGATGTCTGAGCCATGTATGCAATCCTCTTCATTCCTTTTGAGCATATGATTGGGTTGCAAGAGTGCATTAACATTATTTCTAGTGACTAGTTTTTGGCTACGTGGGGCCTGACCCAGGTTTAGCAGTGAGTTTAGCAAAGAAAATCCCAGTACTATCGGCCCTTTCGGTAATAGTCCACGAAGCGCAGACTGAGGTCTCACCTGAGGTAGTATGGGAGGGTGATGGAACTAGGTTTCCGCACCCTAGGGATGTCTTGATGTGGGAGATTGGTGCCTGATCCACTCTTCATGCTTCTTAGCTTACACGTATCGGAAGGCTTATGGTGTTCTTTGGAACCACGCAGCCTCAGCTGCAGTGTGATCAATGTTAATTACCCAGTTCTTCCTTAATTAGGATTTATTCATTAATTACTAGGAAGATTCTCAATCATAGGCATACATATAACTGTGCGCAGATAAATAAACATATTTTATCAACACATAATATTCAATTATAGATCTATGAACCCGATGCACAATATATCAAACCAATTGATCTTTGTTAATAATGCCTTCAAAGCTTGATCCCATACAGACTCGACTCCTTCCTGCACACTCAGCTGAAGGGTTACGTGCACTCAGCTACAAACTCTACTAGGCCTCTGCACACTCAACTGCAGAGCCTCTACCCTCTACTATAACCCAATACACTTCAGATTCACTGCTATATTCTAACCATTCCTTTGCACTTATCTATTACTTCTTAAAAGGCTTAAGACTAACTTTTACACTTAGAGCCTCGCTCTATTTATACAGTCCCATGGTCCGCAGACCATGGGTAGGCTGACACACTTTACATTAAAATACATTATTTTAGGGTAGACAACCCTAGACTCTCATGCTCTGTGCCCACATTTTATGGGGTCATTACATTATATTGGTGAAAACTCGGGCTTTAAGCCCCAAAACTGTTGTGCGGGGGATCTGATGCCCAATAGGCCCCCAACACAGATATCATGACTCACCCTTGAGTCACTTGGCTGGTGCAGTGATCTTTGTGAAAAGTCCATCCAACTTTTCCTGTGCGGCGCAGAGGTCCCCAGCGGATCATGCTGCCATCGGTGGGATCTGCTCCACTTCTTCTTTTGAATCATCTGCATTTGGCTTGACCCCCCACTTTGATACCGACTTCTAGTACCTATGTTTATAGTCCCACACCTTTGGCTGGCTTCTCGGGTCACGAGGACTGTGCTTTGGTCGGTTAGTCAGCTAGCCGGCCCGCCCATGTAGGGCTTTAGGCGATTGCCATTAACTCTTCCTGGGAAGGGTTCTCCATTACATTTGACTAGCTGGACAGCTCCGCCGTTTGTGACCTCTTTGACTACGTATGGTACCAACCAATGCATTCTGAATTTTCTACGAAATTTTTCGAACTTGTTGTCATACAACAACACTAAATCGTTTACCTTGAATGTGCACAACTTGATATGGCGATTGTGCCAGGATTTCTCACACTGTTTCTATACATGCTGATGGAATCTAGCTAGATACTATTCTTCCTCGAGTTCTTCTAGTTGCACGAGTCTCTCTTCCAAGGCTTCGCGGTCCGACATTCTTGTAAGCGTTGCATTTCACAAACTGGGTATGATGTATTTCATTGGCATGACTGTTTCTGTACCATGGACTAACCTAAAGGGCGTCTGACTCATCAATTTTTTGCACGTGGCTTGGTATGCCCATAATACGACAGGTATGTGCAGGTCCTAGTCATCTCGCTACGCATTACATACCTTGTTCAGTGTCGTCTCTATAATTTTATTGAATGCTTCTACTGCCCCATTGGCTTGCAGATAGTACAACGTACTTTGCTGATGATATACCTGGAACTCCTTGGTGAGTGCGTTGATGGTTTCATTAAGGAAGTGCATTCCGTAGTCACTCATTAAGATTTTTGGGCAACCAAACCGTGTTAGCATGTTGTCGAACAAAAACTTTGCAGCTGTAGCGGCCGTGCAACCCTTAACCAGTTGTGCTTCCGCCCATTGGGTCAGGTACTTTGTCGCGGTGATAATGTAGCACACATTCGTCTTTCCTTGAGGTTTGATTGGCGCCATAAAGTCGATTGCCCATTTTTCAAATGGTTGTAGTGTCATCTGTGGATTCAGTGGCATCTCATCCCGTAGTGATGGTTTTCTGGTCCTATGACATATGTCGTAGGTTCCACAACATGCTTTCACATCCTGGTGTAGGGTTGGCCACCATAGCCTAACGCAAAGAATCTTTTGCGTGGTTGCACATCCGACATAGTGTCCTCCTACAAAACCCCCATGTGCTTCCACGAGTATTTGTCTGCGTTCAAATTCAAGTACATATCTGCGCAATATCTCATCGTTTCCCATTTTGTAGAGTTGTCCCGCGATGACAAAAAGGTCCGTCGCGTGCACCACCAATTCCTTCTTCTGCTAGACTGAATATTCCCTCTTCGTGGTCCCTGTGGTTAAGAAATGGATTATATCTTCGAAATGACCATCCATGACATGCACAACAAAGCGTTGTGCATCAAGTAATCCGTCTTCCAAATTCGTGGGCTCCTTGCGTGTCTCAATTCGTGATAAATGATCTGGTCTTGCATTTAGACGTTTTGTCTTGACGATGACCTCATAATCATATTCTTGAAACAGTAATAGCCATCTACATATGCGCCCCCCAACACAGGCTTGTTCACCATGTATTTCAAAATGGAATAATCGATATACATATTGAAGTTCCCTCCAAGTAAATAGTGTCTGTATTTATGGAGCGCATAAACCATTTCCAACCCTTCGCGCTCAGTAATAGAGTAGTTCTTTTCATATTTGAACAACCAGCGACTCGCAAACGCGATCGGGTGATCCACACCTTCCGCGCCTTCCTGCGTGAGTACAGCTCCCAATGCGATACACGATGCATCAACATGTACATGAAATTCCATGTCCCATTTTGGGAAGACCAGAATGGGATCAGATGCCAGTTTCCCCTTGAGAACATCCAAAGTTTTCACACAGTCATCATTCCAACAATATGTAGCATCCTTTTTCAATAGTTTTTCCATTGGTGTTGTTATTTTGGCATAGCTCTTAATAAACTTCCTATAGTATCCCGTGTGCCTCAAGGTAGCATGTAGTTGTTTGACACTTCATGGTGCCTCTAGATTCAGAATAACAACAATCTTTATAGGGTCCACCATCAGGCCTTGTTTGCAGACAACATGGCCTAGCAATTTGCCAAAGGGAACGAGGAAGGTGCACTTTTTAAGGTTCAATGCAATCTGGTGTTGGTGGCAAGTATCCAGCATCAATTGTAAGCTCACTATATGGTGTTTAACTAACCCGAAAATAGTTCAATCATCCAAATAGACCTCCAAGAACTTATGAATGTATTCTTTGAACGCGGCCACTGCTATGCGTGAAAATATCATTGGCGCGTTCTTCAGTCCAAAGGGCATAACAATGTATTGAAGGTAGCCCCATTCTATTGTGAAAGTTGTCTTGCTCCTATCTTCCAGCGTGATCTTGATTTGATGGTACTCGGAGAAGCCATTAGTGAATGAGTACGCTTCCTGACCGCCCACATTTTCCAATACCTCATCTATGAATGGTGTCGAGAATAGATTGTGAACACAAGCGTCATTAAGCTTTCTGAAATCCATTCATATTCTAATTTCGCCCTTCTGTTTTTTCTCCTACACTACCATAGGACTCACGCAGCCGAATTCTTTCGCTGGTTCAATAATTCTGGCTACGAGCATTTTGTCTAATTCTTCACGGACCTTTTCTTTATACTTTGGATTCAAGCGGTAAGGTTGTTGCTTAACCGGATTGATGTCCAGTTTTAGGGTGATCCACATCACCCTTAAATCACCAATGATCCCCTTTAAGTCTATGATTTTGGTCGAGAACAAGTCTTGATACTCATGGAGTAACTCGATGACCTTATCTATTGTAGCGTTGTCCCAATAATCTCCAAGTGTTGCGTACTTCGACTCTGCTTTTTTTTTGGCGGCGTGGTGACTTTGGGATCCTCAATTGATGGTCCTAAACCTCATGACAACCTTCGATTTCTGGAATATTAACTTTTCGGGGATCATCCTCATCTTCTTCTACCTGCATGTTATAACATTCTAGGGCACTACTTAACTAGGTCGTCCATGCTGGTTGAAGCACTTCCATTAGCTCTTGTGGTATTCTGAAGATGGCGGCTTTTACCACTTGCAGTGCGTCGTCAATAGTATCCAATCACTTGTATTCAAATGTGAATGTTAGCACTCGCCCATACCATGTCGGAGTTCTGTCTCAGTATACTAGTTCATGGGTATGACATCCACAAAATGGTTAAACAAATGTACCCATTCAGGCTGTGGTTCTTCTTCATAGGCCTTGGTCCATTTCGCGAGGTGCATGCGTGGGTCATCTCATCTATCGTACTTATCTTTTATCCGTAGTTACGATTTCCCAAACTGTAGGCATGTCATCCTTTTACATTTGCGCCAATTCTCAAAACTTCCTTGGTGTCTTCCCCACCAGCACATATGTGTTGCACACAACACCCACTTCAAGGCATCAAATCGCTATTCTTCTGGCACTACGCTTTCAAACTTGATCAAGAATTCATTTGCCACTGTCAATCCATCATATGTTTGTAGATCTCGAGCCTGTGTTATTACACAACACAATGATCTAATCATCGTGTTGTAATTCAGCGTTGTTACCTCATTCAACTGATTGTGCTAGCGCTCATCTTCTTCGTCTGAATCTGCGGTGTAGGAACTTGCATGATCCCATGAGATTCTTCCATTTGCAGTCAGATTCACACAATCTTGATCTCACGTAGTTATTTTGTAAAGACAATCCAGCTCATCGTCGCTTCCATCGTTGCACATAGGTTCAGTGTACTGTGCTGCTTCGGCTGGGTCTAGCGGAACTACTACGCGTAAGGACTTTTTCTCGAATACCATCTTCCTCTTCTTAAGGTTGATGACTCCATTCATATCAGTTGCCCAGTCTATTCCTAATAACGCGGGATAAGGATTACTATCATCGACAATCCCTATCACTTCAAATTCTGTTTGTGTGCTCGTGCCTTTGATATCAACTGTTACTCCTTGCAATATTCCCATGGGCATGATCTTTTGTTTGTTTTCCATTTGTAATTGAATAGGTGACCACTGCAAGGCGGGTCTGCCCATGCATTCCCAGGTTTGCTTAAGTAACACATTCGCATTTAATCCCAGGTCCAAGATTACCTGATCCATTTCATATTCACCAATCTGCGCCGTCAATCTCATCTCCCTCCCAGTGTGCAAGTTATGCTTTTCCCGTTTACGGACTACGCACGGTTCACCAGACCACGCATCAAGTGATCAACTCTTGTAATCCTTTAACTGACTTATTGTCGTGCAATAAATTCATGTAATTATCTAGAATGGTAGTAAGCATGGAAGGATCCATTTCTGGCTCTAGTTGGTCCTTACTACCTAAATTGGAGGCTTCCGTGAAGCTCTTCATAGATTCCATAAATTTCTCCTTTGCGCGTTCCAAGTCAAACTTAGGTTCCTTTGCAGGAGCCTTGCGAACCCATGTATCCTCCTTAGGCTACTTCCCCTTGTATTCCCCTGTGGTCGTACCACTCCTAAGTATCATGTTTACGTTGGGGTCTTCTTTGCGGGGTTCAGATCTCATCATTTGCATATTTTGGGTCGGAGGGGATTAGAGCACCTGTTTCTTGCATATCTGTGTGATCAACGTAGGACAATCTATCATCTCATGATCAAATTGTTTGCAATATGAACAAGGAATCCTCGTTAGGTTAGTAAAATTGCGAGCGTAGTGTCCTGGTCCTCCGCAATTGTAGCAAATCAACTATTCGCGACCCCTTCCTGGCCCCATTCCTCCTTGTCCTCGGCCTTGCCCCTGAAATCCAGTGCTCACGTTTTTGTCTAGGGTCTAGGGCTCATGTTTCTGTCTCCATCCTATATGCTGGCGTCCAATCCATCATTAGCTCATAGCTGTGACAAGTGCGCTCGTCGTGGCCTACTGACCTACAGAAATTACAAAACAGTTGTTGTGGTACCTATGTATACTTCTGCAACAGATGACAATTGTTTGTCATGTGTTTCCCTCCTATCTGACAGATCACGCACCATAACGCTGGGGTCACACTTGGCCCTGCCTGTGCTTCTGGTCTCAACGACATTGGCCCCCCTCCTGCCAAGTAGTTTGCAAATACTAGACAGTTATCCTTGTCGTGACCCTGGCCCTTACATTTTATACACCATACTTCTTCGCGCGCCTCTGGCCGTGGTACCCTATCCTGATTCAAATTCTACATCTCCAAGCATAGTTTTTTTAGTTGTGCATGGATTTATTGAACTCCCAACCCAGGGTCTTGTATCGGGTTTCATGCAACCTCATCACCATTTCCAACACTTCGGCCTCGGTTGAAAGCTTATACTGTGATAATGCCATCCTAAGGTGCAGTGTCAGGGATGCCACAAACCATGCGCAGTGCTGCACATCTGTTAAAATCATATTAGCCTCATGGATCATGCCTTTCTGCCATTGATCTAGCTCGCAGGGGGTCTCGCCTAGTAGCATTGTGATCTCTTTGAACCCAATGATTGATATCGTCTCAGATTTCGGCCGACTAAATTCTTTGTTCAACGCATTCTGGATCTCTGCTATCCCTACGTTTGGGTGATCGCTAGAGTTCTTGATATACCACGTCAACGCATGATCCTGTAGCACGCTCACCAATGTAGCCTTCTTAATGTTATCATCTGTGACCCCTTGCGCTTCCCACACTACTCTTACCATGAACCAAAAATTGTTTGGGTCCTCATTTCCTACTCCTTTGAATACGGGTAGCTTGATCTTGTTCGCCATGCTAAATTGTGGGGTCAGTGGAGGTGGAGTGGGTGAAGATAGAGGTGAGGGAGGTGAAGCAGGTGGTGGTGTGGGTGGATGTGGTAACTACGGAATACGCTGCTTTATCAACTAGACCACACTTCTCAAAGAGAACCGAGCGAGCCCTTCCTCGCTTTATTGCGACGGTGAAATTAATGGAATGTTCTCTAATTCCCCTCTATCTTTGTAGATTTTTCCACTCCACATCATTCCAAACATTAATGTATTCGCATAACCTGCTTTTCACACAAAAACATCTTAATTCAGGTATTCAAGGATTTAATGTACCTACCTCGCGGTCCTTTGAGAAATCATCGTTCTACTTCGCTGTAGCTCATGGTTGTGTCTATCACGAACTCAGTGATGAATCCTCCTATTATTCGGTCAAGCCAGTGGTCCACAACTCTCATGATCTTGTCTTCAGATGCCTCTAGTCTGCGCACCAGCTCTGGGATCCACACTATCAGTTGGTTGAGCTTATACCTTCACTGGTTGTTGGCTAATCTCGTGATCCAATCATACAACTCTGATGGAAAGGATGAAAAGAAAATCTCGTGGATCTCTGTATATATGTAGCGATCCAACCACCTTTTCTCAAATAGTTTCCGAGTTTTGTTTTGTTGTGTCACGAACTTATGAATCTTCTGATCCAACCACTCTTCAATTTCCTTCTTCATGGGATTCCAGTGTTCCGACATCAGACATCCCTTAGGTAGATCCTGGTCCTGGCAATGGAACCATTTCTTGGTTACGTGGGGCCTGACCCAGGTGTAGCAGTGAGTTTAGCCAAGCAAATCTCGGTACTACCGGCCCTTTCAGCAACAATCCGTGAAGCGTGAACTGAGATCTCACCTGAGATAGTATGGGAGGGTGCTGGAACTAGGCTTCTGCACCCTAGGGATGCCTTGATGTGGGAGATTGGTGCCTGATCCACTCTTCCTGCATCCAAGCTTACATGTACCAAAAGGGTTCTGGTGCTCTGTGGAACCGTGTAGCCTCAGCCGCAGTGCGATCAATTTTAACTACCCAGTTCTTCCTTAATTAAGGTTTATTTGTTAATTACTAGGAAGATTCTCAATCATAAGGATACATATAAGTGTGCGCAGATAAATAAATAGGTTTTATTAACACATAACATTCAATTACAGATCTATGAACTGATGCACAATATATCGAACCAACTGATCTTTATTAATAATTCCTTCAAATCTTGATCCTGTATAGACTCGACTCTTTCCTGCACACTCAGCTACAGGGGTCTGCGCACTCAGCTGCGGACTCTATTAGGCCTCTATACACTCAGCTGTAGAGCCTCTACCCTCTACTACAACTCAATACACTTCAGATTCACTGCTATATTCTAACCATGCCTTCGCATCTATATATTACTTCTCAAGAGACTCAAGATTGACTTTTACACTTAGAACCTCGCTCTATTTATACAGTCCCATGGTCTGCAGACCATGGGTAAGCCGACACACTTTACATTAAAATACATTATTTTAGGAAGACAACCCTAGACTCTCGCGCTCTGCGCCTGCATTTTGCGGGGTCTTTACATTATATTGGCCAAAAATCAGGCCTTAAGCCCCAAAACCTTTGCACGGGGGTTTCGATGCCCAACGCCAGTTAAAATGGTGCTAACTAAAAATGGAATAGGGAAATATATGAAAACATATGATTATGGATGCTATTTGGTGGAATGATTGCAATTACATTGTTTCCTAACATTATTAGTAGTGGAGATGATGAATTTCGCAATTTTGTATTCCCCTATTTTTGGGGAGACATTTAAGGTGACCATTAGGAGCGGTTGTAGAGCTACATGGAAAAATATTGTAGAGGTTACAGTATCCATAAATCTCAAGAGGATGTTACTGTGATGATAGGACAACCCCCACATTTTTTCGTTAAAGATGCATGTAAAAAGCATATAAAGGTTGGAGTATTAAGAAAATATCAAAATCATATTACTATGATGATAGTACAACTCCCACATTTTTTAATTAAAGAGAATGAAACTATAAGGTGATGAAGGAATGTGTTCAAAAGATTATGGAATAACAACTATCTAACCCATCTTAGGTTTTGGAACTTAAAAATTACCATACCCTGTATTCTACCCAGCTAACATGTTGGAGCTTAAAGTTACCATATTGTATAATCTTGATCATTAAGTAATGGGAACCTAGGGAAGGAGAGTGGAGAACTAATTTTTGGACCTTAAAATGAGCATACTCAATATTCTACCCAATATGGGTGTTGGACCTTAAAACGACCATGCCCTATAACCTTGATCATTATGCATTGGGAAATTGGGCCTTGAGATTTTCATTCTTTTATGTAAAAATGGGAGACAGTGACACCCATTCTATACAATCATTCTAATTATTCTTTTATTCAATTTTAATGAGATAGTCTTTAGCATAGCCCCAACGTCTTTTTATATGCATCTATTTCATTAATAATTTCTACTAGAGTCATAAAAATACCCCACCATTCAAACCTTTATTTCAAATTTTGAGGGAGGATCACAACAATAAAATTAAGAATTTGGAAACCAATTGATTTGTACTATTTCTGTGAATCCAAGTTTGTCTTTGAAAATGTGTATGTGAATATTTGTTTACATGATACTAAATATGTCATTACAAAATTCTTTGATAAAGAATGGAAACTGATATATTGTTCATTGGTTTTATGTGAATTCCTTTTTTACATGATTACAAAATATTATATGAGTTTATATTGGTGACATATTTGAACATCCAACCGCTATGGCAACAGGTTAACCATTTACTTTTCTAATACCATGCAATAAAAAACATGAAGATAAAGATCGATCCCAAAACATTTTGTAAAATAAGACTAATTAATATAGTGCAATTTATTTTATTTCATTTTCATTTTCAAAATATTTCCATAAATCTAGTCTCTACAAAGTTACATATTAGTTAAATGAATTGATTCTTCATTGGCTAGTTAAAAATAACCTTAAAACCTCTGGTATGCATCATATTAGAGCGAATTTACAATAAATTTGGATAAAAATGTCAACAAAAAGAGCATCTCAGGGACTTTTACACAATTATATTATACAATTTCACAACACTGGAGAACCAACAAATACTAAACCTTGGAAACGTGAGGTAGACCGTTAATCCCATATAATTCAATTTAACCATTAAATTTTCTCATACCCTGCAATCAACAAGATAAAGATAAAGATATATCCCAAAACATTTCACAAAAGAAAAGTAATTAATATAGTGGAATTTCTTTCATTTAATTTTAATTTTCAAGATGTTTCCATAAATACAGCCTTTATAATTACAATTATAATTATTAAGAAAGAGAATGGGAACAAAAATCCAAATAGGGAAGTGTTTGAAATTTAGTTTCGAGAGGGTTGATATGACCACCAAGAGAATCATGTATATTGTAAACCCCCTTTCTGCAATCAATGCGTGAAATTATGTGTTATAGGCCATTTGATCACATATGGTAAATAGGCTACAAATTGGATTAATCAACATCCATAAACACCTTGTCATCATCCCTACACAAATCCATAAGCATGAATCTCTCAAATTCCTAAGTTTTTGACCTTGACTGCTTCATTCTAGTGATTTTAAGGCCCAACACACCCTAGCCCTTTAGGGACCTATGTTCAGCAACAAGTTGCTCAGTTATGCACCTGCTCTAAGTAGAGCAAGTTGTCCCTTGTTGGGGGTGTACTGATTCAAGAAATTTGGGAAAAATAAAAAGAATCCTGAAGCTTCGAGGATTTGTTACAACTATTTACCTTGAATAAGAAATTTGAATCCTATCTTGCCTACCTTGGAGTTTTCACTACTTACCCCTTGCTCATCCTCCCATCAAGAGTGGATCTCAAGCCTAGATTGGTAACTAGATAAGAATTCCTAAACTACCATCCTCTCCTATATAATATTTACTACCATCCACAAGCTAGGGGTTTTATTGGGAGAGAAATCATACCCTTATGTTATTGATTTAATCATAAGGGAGTTATCATTCCCATGAATTAGGGTGGCTTTGAGGTGTACATTGTGGAAAGGAAGGACAAATCAACTTAGGAGGATCAATACAAGATAAAATTCCACTTTTGGTTGTAAACTCTATCCCTTTCATATTGATACAGAGAGTATACCACTTTCCTATATGTGTTATGTTATGTTTACATTCATATATTTCAATGCTATGATGATCTGTTGAATAGAGTGTTTGGTTAATACTACATAGATGTTGTAGATATTTAGTTTATGTTGATTGTTTGTGCAGGTTCTGATTATAGCATTCAGAGGTACGATTGGAGCTTACAAGCGAAGAGGATAGAAGATCTTGCGACGTATCACAAGTAAGCATCTTTCCATTCTCCAATTCCTCTAAGGAGAACTTTATAGTCTTTGATTTTTGTTGTTCTAGACCAAGCCCCTAAGTCTAGGGAATATACTGTTGTCTGCAGTCGTCGATCCCATATAACAAATTGGTGACTCCATTTGGGATTGATTCATTTCCTTAATGGATTCCTTTATATTATCCCCTGTTACCCCTCTTGAACAATCCTCTAGTGTCTCAATCAGTCTTAATTGACCTGAGGAAGACCTTTCATTGAGTTGCATTTGATTTTATTGGTCAAAAACTTGCTTATCCTTGATCAATTCTCACCCTGGTCTACTGACGGAGTGTTGCAGTGCACTCTAGGCTTCTTTGCACCTGCGTTGCAGAGAAATGGTAGTCTATCTACAACTACGGTGACCCTTGTTTCATGCAAAAAACTACCTTTTTATGCTTTTCTCTGTGATTAACTTAGTTCTAGTTCGTCCTCCTTGTGTCCCTGAGTGTGTCTTGGTCTCTAAGAAGCTAATACAACACTTAATTTTGTGTGAAATTGAGTGAATTTTCCTTTCGTCATTATTCAGAGGTTTTCTGAAGTTTTTTAACAATTGTTTAGTGTTTTTGCTTTCATTTTTGCAAAATAAATCCCCCCTCAATTATTGGGGGGGCTGAATTGTGTATGAGTGTTAATTAGTTGTGAGTGTCATCATCTTTTGCATAAGATTTTATTTTGTTCTTTCTTTATTCTTCTCAATTGAGGTTTGTATGCATAAATTGATTGTTGAATTTGAAAAGTAACCTTTACATTAGAGTTAAAGTATGTGTGGTTTCTTTTTGTCAGCGATCAAGTTGCATTCATATGTTTCGCTTCATTTGAAACATTAAGAGAAAGTAAAAGAAAAACAATTATTTGCATTACATATAGGTCTTCGATTTTCATTGGAATAGTGAAGTTCAAGAGATTGATTGTTGCATCACTTGTTTTTTGTATTGTTTATTGATTTCTTCTTCCCCTACTTAGTAAGGCCTTTCATTGTTAAAAGGAAAATGAAAAGAGTTCTTTTTGCCATATTAGTTGCACCATAGGTGTGTTAAGGTGACATCGCATTATGAGCCATGAAATCAAAACATATTTCAAGATCAACTCTAAAATTCACTCAATTCACCTAAGGAGGATTTGAAACTTAGTGACACACATAGAGATCTAGGCTAGAGATGTGTTCTGATGTCTTTAAATGTAGGAGCTATCATTTTCTTCCAGCGTTGCATTCTGAGGGTGATATCTTGTTTCGCGTATGTAAGTGTATCAGGCCATTCTCCACATACCTTCGAGTATATTGGATGGTGCTCCACACACAAAAGGTATATGGGAATGCTCCCATCATACAATTACGTATTAGAAAGCACTAACACAGATTGCACTTCCATGTATCGTTGAGTATATTTTGGAAGTTCAACATAGGTTTCTATTCCTACCTTAGGTGAAAGTATTGATTCTAGTAAAGAGGGAGCTAATAAGAAGAAGAAAAGGATGAAGAAGAAGAAGAAAAATAAGCAAGGTGGAAACCAAGCAACAATTTCTACCAATGCAACTAGTAGGGAGAAATTTTCAAATTGGCCCCACAAAGTTAAATTCCTTTGCAAGTTATGTAAGGGTGACCATTTTCTTAGAGATTGTCCTAGTATTCCCAAGGTCTTAGAAGTATTGTCCACCGGCTCACATCATGCTTTTTCATTAGCTTTTGGAGATCATGTTGGTGATAAACCATCAACTAGTGATCATAAGGTCCACAGGAAAAAGGGTAAAGTTAAGTTTCCCTATAGGTTATGTGAATGGAATCATCATGTTCACCTTTTTTCCTTATATGGATGAAGCCTATAAAGTGTTGGAAGACCTTACAACTTCTCAATCATGAATTTCGGCTAGTTATCAAAAGCTTTCTCCTAATACTCCACTAATTGATGAATTGATTGATCAAAATCCATGTTTAGTCAATCCAACTCTCTCTAAATGTAAATCCCATGAGTCCATTCCTGACCAACCATTGGTTGAGAAAGTAGTTGAATCAATTCCATCTTCAGTTAACCGTACCTTTCCCGTAGAGAGTGAACTCCATATCGCCCAGGTTCTTCTCATTTCTTCAAATTCCAATGAACCGAGGGACAATCCTCCATTTCCCACGACACATGGGGACAATTCTCTCGTTCCCGCAGTACAAGGGAACAATTCTTCCATTCCCATAGCACAAGGGGATAGTTCTCCCATTCCCATGACACCCCCTCCAAGTAGTACGGTCACTTCCTTTGATCATAGTACAAAATTATAATATGACCATACCTAGTATAGTCGTAGATGAAGGTGCATATGTTACTATTATGTCCTCAACTACTTGGCAAGCATTCAACTCTCCACAGCTTGTGCCCATTACGTAGAATTTGTTGCCCTTCAATTGAGGAACCAATCAACCATTAGGGATCCTTCCTCATTTTCCTATTACTTTGGGAGGAAAGACTATCTATATCAATGTGATGGTAGTCCAAGGCCTTTTGGATTTTTATTTACTCCTTGGGTGTGACTATGTTTATGACATGGGAGCTCTTGTCTCTTCACTCTTTCATGTGATTTGTTTCCTGCATGAAGGAAGAATCAATATCATTGAGAAAATTTCATTCATTAGTCCTAATTTGACTCCCAATCAACCAAATTCCCTAAATGGTCCTTATATGCAAGTGGTATATTCCTCACCACAAATTAAATATGTGGCAACCTTTTCTATGCCTGCATATACTGATGATCTAGTAGGTGATGCAATGCATCATGTACTGGGTGCATTGGAGACTGATATTTCTATTAGATCCTTTGATATGTATTCCTTACAGAACATTGTTCTCCCATCTGATGAGAGATTCTTGGAAGATAAGGTCTCTGGGGAGACATGATTGATGTAACAAGGTTCCTAGAGTAGAGTTATTTTTCATGTGTCAAGATCCTTAAAAAAGGAAACAAGGTTCCTAGAGAAAAGTTATTTTTGTTATGTCAATCTCCTTAAAAAATGAAACAAGGTTCCCAGAGTAGAGTTCTTTTTCTTGTGTCAAGCTCCTTAAAAAATGAAACAAGGTTCCCAAAGCAGAGTTCCTTTTCTTGTGTCAAGCTCCTTAAAAATTGAAACAAGCTTCTTAGAGCAGAGTTCCTATTTCTTGTGTCAAGCTCGTTGAAAAATGAAACAAGGTTCCCATGAGCAGAGTTCCTTTTCTTGTGTCAAGCTCGTTAAAATAGGAAACAAGGTCTATGAGCATAGTTGTTTTCCTATGTCAAGCTCGTGAAAAAATGAAACAAGACTCCCAAAGTAGAGTTCATTTTCTTATGTCAAGCTCCTTAAAAAATGAAACAAGGTTCCTGGAGCAGAGTTCCTTTCCTTTTGTCAAGATCGTTAAAAAATGAGACAAGGTTCTCGAAGAAGAGTTCCTTTTGTTGTGTCAAGCTCATTAAAAAAGGAAACAATGTTCCCGGAGTAGATTTCCCTTTCTTATGTCAAGCTCGTTAAAAAAATAAACAAGGTTCTCGAACACGTGTTCCCTTTCTTGTGTCAAGCTCCTTAAAAGATTAAACAAGGTTCCCTGAGAAAATTTAATTTTCTTGTGCCAAGATTGTTAAAAAATGAAACAAGATGTCATGATTAGAGTTCTTTTCCCATGTCAAGCTCATTAAAATATGAAATAGATCCCCTTCCAATTCAAGTCTTTGATTAGATATCGTAAATTCCTAGTTGAGTCTTTCACTTGATCTTGTAAATCAACCTTCATTCCATCCATGTGTTAGTAACCAATGATCTACTTGGGTGAATGAAATGAAACTTGGGGGGCATGTGCCTAAAATTAAGTCATTATGGTGGGGGCATGCAAACTTATTTAAAGCATAGTTTTTTCTTTGTTTCAAGCTTGTGTAAAAATCAAACCACTCTCAAGCATAGTTTTTCTTATTTTTCAAGCTTGTGAAAAAATAAAACTATCTTCAAGTATTTTCAAGCATAGTTTCCACGTGTTTCAAGCTTGTGTAAAAATGAAACTATTTTCATCCTACCTCTCGTGATTTCCATTTTCATCAGCCTATTTCTACTAGATGAGCTTTGGTTTTCTCACTCCATCATCACCATCTGCTAGGCAGATCATACACTTTCACTTGGTTGTTTTACCCTTTCCCGAGGAATTGTTGTGGTGAGTGGTGTTATTAGCCAACCTCTTGACCTCTACATGTTTTGAGAAGTTCAATCATGACTAGAATCAGTTGCTACCTTTTATACCACACGTTTCTCTAGGAGGACTCATGTTTTAGCTCTTTTCAGACTCCCAAAATACGAAAAGATTATGCAACACTTGTCTTCTCAAACTCGTTAATGTAAATGAAAAAACGTCTACTTAGTATAAGTTTGACCCTTCTCTGGAATGAGATATAATAACTACAAGAAAGGAATACTTTATTCGAACACGGCTAAGAGGTTCTACTGAGTATTGTTTTCTACCTTTCCAGACTTAAGAGACTATCTATGAAAAGGTGTTAAAATATGCAACTACAGTCAAATTCCTCCTTAGAAAGATCATGGAGATGATGATGGCATTGAATTCCTCTTTTTGAGAGGACCAAAATTGACCTAAAGAGAACCTCACTTGGACAAGAAAAAGTTGATTATTGAATTTATGTACCCACAAATACACATTTCACAGGTTGGCCTCAACATAAAATGGACATTATTGGACATGCATGAAAGCCTATAAATATGAGTGACATAGAGATAATTTGGCCATCAATCAAGCATCTTCTCCTCTTATTTTTGAATTAATTTGCACAAGTTCGATAGATGAAGCTCACATAGGGTTTGAAGTTTAAGGTATGCGGCTTGTACATATTAGGGTTTCTATTTTCTAGTCGCTTGAATATTGTTGGGCTAAATCAGCCACAATCACACGCTTATAGGGGAAAAGGGAGTGAATGCAAGCTTTAGTCACATGCATGTCAACCTAAAGGGAGTGACTAGGGTTTTGAGCTATGGTTTCACATTTGACTGAAGTTGACCATAATCAACCGGAAGTGGAAAGGATTCTCTCTATACCACAGTGACTCTGAAAGTGTTTCGGATTTGTATTGGGTTATTTTGCTGCATATTGTATTGGGCTCATTGTATTCTCTGTTGAACATTTTATGAAAATCTAATAGAAGAAGAATTTCAAAGGGTTCCCCCTTGTGGGGGTTTTCCCTGGTCTTTGACCAAGTCTAGTGTCTCTTTTGATGTATTTATTATCTCCTTTGTCATTGCATTTATTGTTCTATCTTCACTTACTATTGATGAATGGAAAGACTAATTGTAATTGGAAATGTTGCTAATTGAAGGGTGAAATTGAACTAAAGTAATTGATTCAGCATAGAACAATTTGAAAAATTAACATGGTATAAGAGCTAAGGTGAAGGACAAGCCCAAAATGGGACAAGACTTGGAGCAATCATCTTTGGAAAGTTGAAAGAGTTAATCTAGTCAGAGTCAAGATAACTTCATTCTTCAAGAGTGATGAGAAGTTGGGTGACTCATCCAATCTTTTTGCATGGAAAGTCAATTTGGAGATCATAGCTTGTAATAATGATGTTTTGGACTACATTCAAGGAAAAGTACCCGAGCCCCCGGAGAATGCTTCCGCTATTGTCAAAACCAAGCATAAGAAAGGTGAGTTAAAAGAAAAGAAAATTATAGCTGATGTTCTACAAGATAATTTACTTTCATATGTTGGAAACTTGAGAAGGCCTAAATAAATTTATGATAAGATAGTTGGCATGTATGAAGTTAAAAATTTGAATGAAATTATCTCCTTGAAATATCAACTCAAAGACACAAAAATGAATAAAGGAGAGTCTATGAAATCCTACATAATGAGGATACCTTGTCTTGAAGATCAATTGCAAAGAGTTGGAGAATATGTGTCTAATAGGGAATTGATGATCGTGACTCTAAGAGGTCTCCCTCCTATTTGGGAAACCTTCATTAATTCCATAAGTGACAACAATATCCTCCCATCATTTGATGAAATTGTTGGAAATCTCACTCATTAAGAGTCAAGGATGATATCAAGAGGAGGAATCTAAAACCATGAAGAAGGACATCCGTTGCATTCATATCTCATGACAAGAAGAAGAAGAAAGGAACAGGAGGTCCATCAAGTAGAATAAAGGAATACGTGAACATCAAATGCTACAATTGTCATAAGAATCACCATTATGCTTGAGAGTATGTGAGAATAATAATGGATCATGCTACAATACTACAAGCAACAACAAGAATTTCAATGATCAAAGAAGAAGAGATTACCGAAGAAATGGCCACAATGGAAGAGATGAAAGAAGAAGAAGAGATGCTCCAAGTGGCCATGAAGAAGATCGTCGTCCTCAAAAGAAGTCAAAATTCTCCTCATATGAAAGTAATGTTGCAAATCCATTTAAATATATTATTATTTTTTCCCTTAGTAGTTCATCTCCTCTATATTTTTTGGATAGTTTGTTGGTTGATATCCAAGCCACTCATTAATTCTTTGGTTATAAGGAAGTTCTCTCTAATTTGGTAGAGAGTGAGTCAAATTTGAAAACAATTCTTGGAGACAACTCCACTCATCTCGTTAAAGGTTTTGGGTTCATCAAAGTTCACTTAAATTTTGGGGAATTTGTTTTGCTACATGATTTGATGTATGTGCTTGAGTTGAAGAATAATTAGGTATCAATATCCGCTTTGGAAGACAAAGGGATGAGTTCATGAAGGGAAAAGTTCTTACTTGGCCTATTGGATCACCTATGAAAGATTCTTTCACATTGGGATCAAGATATGAAGGACTCTACATGGTCATTGGGAGACCACTTATAGAATTGGTTCATAATAGTAATCATCTAAGTGAATTATGTCACCGAAGGCTGGATCATCTACGTTATGATGCTCTTCAAAAATTGGAGAAATTAGTCTTAGGGATTCCAAAGGTTCACGCCCAACATAATGCAATATGTCCAGGTTGTGTGAGTGGAAAGATGATAAGGGTACCATTCCCCTCTAATGAGAACAAGAAAAATGAAATACTCCATCTCATTCATTCCAATATATGTGGTTTGATGCTTGTGCAGTATATTGGTGGCCATCACTACTACATTACGTTCATTGATGACTTTTCAAGGAAAATATGGATATACTATTTGAAGCATAAGGATGAAGCCTTCTAAACATTTGAGGAGTTCAAAGCATTGGTTGAAAATCAAACATGAAAGAAGATCAAAATATCCAGGTCTGATAATGGTGGAGAATACATGTCCAATGAGTTCATTGACTTTTGTAAGAAGGAAGGTGTGAAGAAGGAAACCACTGTGCCATATACTCCAGAACAAAATGGTCTAGCTGAAAGAAATGACAGGTCTATAGTAGAAGCTACCTAAGTGATGCTCCATGATCAAAATTTTCCTAAGTTACTTTGGGCCAAAGATTCACATGCTACTGTATAGATTGAAAATAGGGTGCCTCATTAAGATTTGGAAAACAAGACCACCGAAGAAGTGTTTAAAGATGTCAAACCTAACACTGGCCATGTCTGCATATTTGGATGTCTCTTGTATTTCCATGAGCCAAAGGAAAAAAGGAACAAATTGGAAGCTATAGGAAGAAAATGTATGTTTGGTGGATATTGGGAAAACTCTAAAACATTTAGAATGTATATTTCTGGTCAAGGAAGGTTGAAATTAGTAGGGATGTTACATTTGATGAATATGTAACCCTTGGAAAAGAAAGGGACCTTCCTCAGCCTCCTCCTCTTGAGAAGAATGATGATGTGGATATTGTAGATGGTCCTTCTATGTCAGAGTCCGAGACTAATATTGTTGATGATCCCATGGAGCATATGGACCCCTTAGATCCTCCTCCAAGTTATCCTCCTTCTAGGGAGAGATCACTTTGGCTAGGTGACACTCTACAGGATGTTGAGAAACAAGTTCCTTTTCAAAGGTCAATTAGAGAAAGGAAGAAGCCATGGAGGTACCAGGGATATGTTGCAGCCATGCATTCTATGATTCAAGTTGAACCTTCCACATTCGAAGAAGTATTAAAAGAAAAATATTAGAAAGATGCTATGGTCGAAGAATATGAGTCAATTATGAAGTATGATGTATGAGATCTTGTGTTGAGACAGAAGGGGAAATTTGTGGTGACTTAGAAGTGGCTATTCAAGATTAAACATGGAGTTTATGGTAGCAGTGAAAAATAAAAGGAAAGGTTCATGGATCAAGGTTTCTCCCAGAAAGAGTGTCATGTCCCAAATTAATAATTTTCCTATGAGAATTCTCAATTTTGCAATTTTTGGGTGTTAATAAATATTTGTCATATAAAGTTAGGAAAAGTGGGTGAAAAATGAAAATTTATAAAGGTGCCACCTAAAACATTAGAAAATCCAAGAAATTTGAGTGGAAGTGGAGAGTGGGGGACACTCCAAATGAATATGTAGTCCTTAGAGGAATTCAAATTAGGTGAGAGAGGGAATTTGATGGGTGGAGCCTAGAAGGAGTGTGAGGGATGGCTAGCTATAAATTGGAGGTGAGGCTCTCGTTTTAGGGGCTTTTGATCATCTGACAAACTTTGTTTTTTTTCAAGTTATTCAATTGAGTCACAAGTGTTGTTTAGCACTAGAGTTTCCCAAGGAGGAAACACACCCTTCTCTTTGGTGGAATACGAGTGCCACTCTAGGAAGGTATCAC
This sequence comes from Pinus taeda, assembly GCA_000404065.3. Classification (NCBI taxonomy): domain Eukaryota; kingdom Viridiplantae; phylum Streptophyta; class Pinopsida; order Pinales; family Pinaceae; genus Pinus; species Pinus taeda. The sequence continues at coordinate 170,801 of APFE030651430.1, forward strand.
CATTATCTTGTGGAGGCGGGAGAGACATAACATAGGTGCTACAAATTTCTGAGCTGAGTTGGGACGCAAAACCAGACCCACACTATCCTTTGGAGAGTTGGTGTCAGGAATTTGCAGCTACATCCATTTGCAAGACATTACTTGTAGAATTCATTAAAGGAGAAGAGGAAATTGGAGGGCAGAAGTGATTCCACCACTCCAGTATGAAATTCCCTTGCTGAGACTACACAGTCATTGCACAGTTCTGCATAGTCATTGAGAGGGAGTGCTTGTGGGTGGTTTTTTTTAGTGGAATTTGGAGCTGGGTTGTTGTGTGGGAGTTATAAGGGGGACAAGGGAGAATTTCCATCATTTTAGAGGGTTGCAAAGAAAAATTTTCATACAGGCCGAAATTTACTATTAGTGGAGGAGTGTTGGGAATTTGGGGCCAATTTTGGAGTGTCGAAACTAGAAAAAACCATTTCTGAGTTTTTCGCAAGGACCTCAAATCTAATTTTGCAGAATTGTCTTGGTAGATCTGAGGGGACAAATAAGGGTCTCAACACATCCAGTAGTGTAGAATTACTAGGTCAGTGTAGATTTTATGATACATAAACTCTAGCAGTAGTTGGGAATTGGCATATCCACCACCTAAGGCTTGTTGCTTACCGTGTGCAAGCTAGAGGTGCACTCTCTCTATTTCACATTGTACTCCAACAATTTATATAATAAAATTGCCCATTTTTGGCATGTTGGGAGAATTTCTAGGTTGGTGTTTACTGGATTATTATTATTATTATTATTATTGTTATTTATTTTTTATTTATTTTTTTTTTTTTATGTTGTATTGTCTTGCATGTTTTTTTATCACTGTGAATTTTTCATTAGGAATATTATAGTGGTATCAGAGGATGATCTTGGCCAGTTGTGGGGGAGCTAGCAAGATCATGGATGTTTTGGCCATGCATGCATTATTAGTGACTGGTGAATTTATGGGCACTCCAATGACAAAGAAAGGGAAGAGTACCCAAGGGATCATGGAGGAGTTGATGAGGTAGAACCAATAGTTGAGGAGGCAAAACCAGAAGGTCCTAGAGTGGATGCAACAATTGGTGGGGATGTTGAGTCATACCTAGTAGAGAAGCTATGTGCATGCATGCACACCCCAATAGGTCAACAACCATACATACGACAAATTTGATTGTCCTACCATGCCTCATTTTTTGAATGAGCTAGAGAAGGAAAATTAGAGGGTGAGACGAGGGGCTGTTTTTGCTGGTGGAGACCAAGCTTTAGATGTCAGGGGCTCAAGGAGAAGTTTGAGTATGAGGACACATAGGATGGTGAGGGGCACATCAATATACCCAATGTGGCACAAGAGTCACCTTTGTTGGAGACCTCTTTGGTAGCACTGGTTGACACCTTGGTGGAGAGAGTACAGCCTACTCCCCTAGAGCCATATGTTGATGAGGCGTCATTCCTAGGTGAGGTGCTAGGAGACACAGAGGTACCCAGAGCCATGAATGAGTTCACTTATGAAAACCACCTACAACAACATGGAGGACACATAGAGCGACGTGAGCTAGTCACAAAGGGGCAAGTTGTGACCCATTTAGAGCCCATGGTGGAGGGGGACAAGAAGTCAAATTTTTAGACAACCACTGATTTAGACCAGATAGGTGCACAAACCATCAGTATAGTTGCAATACTTGTAGAAAATAGCTCTCTTCAGTCCTATATAGATGGGGCTTGCAACATTGCTAGGCTACCTTTATATAGGGGAGATAGAGAGAGAGAGGTGGATGTACCTATACGTATTATATCTGTTGACCAGCCCAGTAAGATGAGTCAACATGAGTTGGACAACATGAAACGTGCATAAGTTGGAGTGCTAGTTCAGTGTACAAGGGTTTGTGCTTTTGATCGTTTCCTTGGGGTCGGACGGTGAGAGATTTTGAGTTGATACTCAGTGGAGTGAGTTAGGAATATGGAGTTGGTGGTATGCCAGAGTGAGAGTCAGTAGGCATATTTAGGCATTGGGGATACTCAAGGCCTAGGTTGGAATTGGGATCCAAGTGGGACTACCTACCATTTTCTATATATGTTGATTGACTATGTCATTGGTGGTATAGTTGACCCAGCGGTCGAGCACAAACATTTTCTAGGGGAATTTTAGTCAGCACCAGTGGCAAGTCAGTGTGTCAGGAAACTCCATGTGTCATCAGGTTATACTAGTTATGGATGGGGTCACAAGATAATCAACACACTCTGGCAGGAGATTTTCAGAGGAGGTGGCATTGGAAGGCCACTACACAGTGTCTTGTATGGGACCGAGGATTATCCATAGTTATGTGGGGCACATAGGACATGGAGGAGAAAAGAAGTTGTGCTAACACTACTAGTACCTAGGGAGATTCATGTCCCTCCAAGAGGATTTACAGGGGAGACCCATTTATCAGAGGGTATGATGATGCAATGGTGGAGGTGATGATGACAGGTGGGTGCGGGCCGACGCGTACTATCACAACTTTAGGCCATGAAATCTAGGGATGTGTAGGAGCATACAGTGACACATAGAGGCCTATAGAGGAGCACAAAGATGCATGGTTATTTTCTATAGCACGTTGACATGCATTGTGGAGTAGGAGTGACTCCCATCACACTAAGTGCTCATGGGGAGTGTCAGGTACAATGACACAGGTAGGATATGAGATGATACATGATGGTCTAGCAGTAGTGTTACAAAACATTTTATCACTGTCCCTGTACTCCCTGTCCACAATACTGGAGGACCACTATAGTATACTCGACATGATTTTTTATCATGAAGAAACTCCCATTATGTCCCTCTTCATGAGCATAATAATTCCCTTGTACATCATTTCCAAAAAATCTTCTGTTTATCCCAGTTTACAAGACCGATGCTAATGAATCGTGTCCTCCATGCACTGATATTAGGGTTTAAAACCGTCCTAGCGCCAAATCGATCGACTGAGCCCTTTCTAAGCTACATCGATCCTCTTTTGGGAAGTTTTTTAAATATGGAGCCGAAGCTTCTAGCTCTAGAAGCTTCGTAACGAAATTCTGATAAATGGTTAGGCTGGATGAAGTCAAGGAGATCAGTTTAGGCTCCTTCCCCTATTAGGTTGGAACTAATCCAAGAGATAAGGCCTTCTTCCATGAGAAGAGGAACCATATCCCTTCCATCCAAGCTATATAAACCTCTCTTTTCCCAAGAAAAAGCTAGTCCTGGTAGATTTTAGTCCTAATTAAGTTCTGGCTAAAGTTTTGGTTTTGGAGTAGTCAACAAGCTACCCATAGTTTGTAGCTTTCTAGTTTGTGTTTAAGGGATAATTGTGAGTTTGGTTTGGTGTGAAGACTAGAGGGAAGAGCCTTGAGACTATCATTGTTGAGGCTACCCATGAGGTGCTAGCATAAGTGTGGGAACTCAGATATGTCGAAGGAGAACAACAATGTCAAGACATCGGTTGTAATCCCTTTTTGAACTAATATAGATGCAACTATTGATTGATTTCCTACATGAAATGTCATCTCACATATTTATGGATTAATGTTTCTTGACTTGTTAAGTAGATTGAATACTATTGTATGTTATTACGTTTGTTGTTTGCTTGTTTAAGGTGTGCGAAGGAAGGAAACCAAAGATGGCTAGAGCGAGGGAGAAGGATCATCACCAAATGGAATAGCACTCTAAGAGGTAGGCCCTCTTAATTGATTCTAGCCTAAGGAAATCTTCCGTGGATTGTCTGTTTGTGACTAGACCCGCTCTCTCGAGCTAGAGGAATTGTTTGTGTCCGCACTTAGAATTTACCTGCATCATAAATTGGCAACTCCACTGGGGAACCAACCCTTTTGTTTGATTGATTAGAATTTCATGATTTTGTGTGAACTTTTCTAGTAGCAACATTTCAATCTAGTGTTCCCTGCGTTTCCTGGTTTACTTCTTTGAGTCTGAAATTTACAGTAGCAAGTCTGGTTTTTACCTGAAGAAATTTTTGTTTTTTCCTTTGAGTCCTCAACCAGCACGGTTTTTTCTAAAACTTTCGTGCTGCTCGGATCGAGTTTCACCAAAAAATTCCCGCCGATCCCCCTTTGGCGCTTGTTGTTAGTTAGGCAGTCACGTCAATGCCTGTAGGTGGAGATTTGGGTTTGTACCAGATCTCAACCAGTGTGTCTTACTCTCTTGATTTCTGCCTCTTAGCTTGTTTTAGGCTATTTCTCCCTGAATGGAAAGCTTGATTTGGCTTGGTTTGTGTGCTTGTTGGTTTGCCTTCTTTTGCTTAATTTCTTGAGTCTTTGGATGGTTAGTGGCTCTAGGACATATACCTTGTCATCCATCCCATTGATTGTGAACCCAAGGGGTCAAGTTGCTGGTGAATTTACTCCTTGCATTTCATTTATAGTCCTCTTATTGCCTTGATCTCCATCATTCAAGTTTGAAAAGTTTCGTTTGATTGTTTAAACATCTCATTTCTAGCATAGGTCACTTTGATTGTCTTGTTTTTGGTAGAGTCATTGCATCATTATTTTTGAAGAAGTTATTTTTGTGTCTTTTCATCTTTTTCAGGATTGATTGTCTTGAAAACTTTTTCATTGAAGTGTTTTGCAAAAAATTCATTTTTTGTCATTTCATGGAAAGTATACAATTCTAGTTTGCTGCATCAATATGTTATGCTAGTTAGAATCATTGAAAGCTAGAGTTTCATTCGCATTTGAAAAGAAAAAGAATTATCTTCACCTTTGAAAGGACCGCTTGAAGTGCACTTGTTTGGAAAATAGGAATTGTGAAGCGTTTTTTCATTATTTTGTTTTCAAAAAGTAAAGTAGTGAAAAAATCATTTTTGTTTTCAGTTTCTTGGTTGTTTGCATTTGATTGTGTTTTCTACCCTCTCTAGTGTAAACAATTCATCGAATTGAAAGAGGCTTGTCTCATTTAGCTGCATACAGGATTTTTTGAGTCACATCGCTAAGTCCCGAAAACTGATACATAATTCAAGATAAACTTTAAAATGAACTCAATTAACCTAAGGCACATTTGAAACCTAACGATCACATCTAGAAGGTCTAGGCTAGAGACATGTTCTAGTGTCTTTAAACCTAGTAGCTGTCGTTCGCTTCGGCACTAGACAACTTTAGTACGGATTTGTGCTCCCTGTAACGTCGAGTATATAAAGGGAGACCCCACTAGGCTACAATCCTTTATCCATAGGAAGTTGAGTCTGCTACCTTGTAAACATTATACACCAAACACAGCATTCGGGGAGATCACTTGCCTGTACTTCTCGGTTCGCTGGGAGGTATTCTGCAGTTCATGGTTACCTCGTAATCCTTTTTACCTAGATCATCCTGAGTAGTCATTTGATATTTTTGACTCTTTAAGCTTAAACAATCATCTAGCATTTGTCCTTTCGAGCTCACTTCAAATCAAAAGTGATAGAGTCACCTTTGCTTCTTTCTCGACTCTTAAAACATGAAAGAGCACCAATTTGTTTATGCGTCTTAAAAAATTGTTGCCCACGATCTCATAAAATCCCTGTTATTCTTTTCTAGACCAAGTCGTGAGTATTCCTTTTAAATTATATTTAAGCCTTTGAATTTTTCTCTCCATTCTTATTATTTGGGGTGAAGCCATCATGGTTGAACCATCCAATTCACCTAGTTCCTCCTCCTCTCCTCCGCCTGAAAGATTATCTGAGGAGCCATTTCTTGAATTACTGCAATCACTTGAGGACCAAGGTGTTGAACTTGGAATTTCTCTGAGCATTCAACCTTTGTCATCTCGTCCTCCACCTCCCTCAGATACTGGGTCACTTTCTGACATTGGCTTTAAATCTCCAGATAATCCTATCTAAACTCCCGAGATTTAGACAGCCCCTGACGGTTAGCTTGGACTGGTTGTTTATTCTTCGGATCTTTTGTTCGACCGTGTTGTGATATCATCACATTGTCTGTACAGTTCGTACGATCAACCAGGTATTCCTTTGGAATTATCCCCTCGAACATCTTCGATCATTTGTCGTTGCTTGTTTCCACCCATGGAACTCGAAGGCGAATTTCCAGTCTCCTCTTTGGGTCACTCGAAGGTTTCCACTCCACACACTATCGAAGAAGAAGAAGATCTGTTTCCTCCAAAAGGTTTCCCCTACACGGGAAGCATTCCCATAAATGTTTATTAGAACTTACGTCCTAGTTATGTGTTAGAAATTATATATTACGGAGCAATGGAACACATAAAATATTGCAGAAGTATCAACATAGAAGACGCATAAAACAAGAGAGACACAGATATACGTGGTTCACCCAGTTTGGGCTATGTCCACCCCCGAACAGCCAGTCCTTCCTTTCTATTATCCAGCAAAATGAATAGACACAACCTACAGTAGATCCACTGTAATATCCTTTGTTTTCTCTCACAGTCTCACCTCGTTGTTTCCCGCTCAGAGAATACACATCTATATCACAGCCTCAAATACAATGCCCTCATACAAAGAGAGGGGTTGCCTTCTAGAGCGAGCAAATTACTTCATCTGCCTAATGAATGGCCCAGATTGACTAGAAATTACTATACTTTTACAAGGCAATTTTACATCTATTTTTGGCTTCAGGGTCACTGCCCCTGAACCCCCGCTAGGGGACCATTGGCCCCCAGACCCCCTAAGTGGGGGGGATCAGCCCCCCCACACCCCCCCACATGGAGGGGTGTACAAACTTCCTGGGGTATACATTCAGCTTAAACAAAGACCTCTGAACAATCATGCTCCACACACAACAATCTCCCACTTGGAGAATGATTGTAGCAACTCCACCGCTACTTCAATTGATGGACAATGACTCCTCTTTGGACCTAGTTGTTTCTCATCTTCATCGTCATCCGTGAAGACCAATTGAAACTGAGCATGTTCTTATTTTCTCCTTGGTTACAACTTTTGTTAGCATATTTGCAGGATTCTGGCTAGTGTGTATCTTTTCCAGCTTCAACTCTCCATCTTCCAACACTGATCATATGAAATGGTACTT
>APFE030651430.1:188006-247140 GCA_000404065.3 Pinus taeda
GTAGTAAGGCCGACCGGGGCAACAACAACCCTTGTATACATATCAATAGGGTCAACCTTCGCAAGGACAAGGTCAGGGTCAAGTCCTGCAACAACAGGCCCGAAATCCTCATGTCCAAGGGAAGCAGGTTCAAAATCCTCTTGTCAAAGGACAACGTGTCCAAAATCCTTATGTCCAATGCCAACAGGTTCAAAACCCGTATGCTCATGGAAAATAGGTGCAAAACCCATATGTCCAAGTTCAATAGGCTCAACAGCCTTTTAACCTGTATCTTGCTCATCAACAACCTATGGCTAGACAATTTCAAGGCTTTCAAGGTCAAAATTCTCCGTATGGGCAAGGTAACCTATAGTGGGAGCAAAATCAAATGTCCTATGGACAGAACCCTCCACTATGGGGACAAAATCCTTACCAGTAGGGATGGGCTCCTCGAGTTGGACCTAGTTATTGACCTCCAATGCCTTTCAATACTCAATTGTTATTCTTGGCTACACTAGAGTTTTCAGATGTGTCTCGACTCACGAATGATCTAATTCTTCATTCACCCTACTGGCCTTCAGTCCCTTCCAAGATCCCAAGTGATTGTCCAAAGTTTGATGGGAAAGCAAAGGAAGATCCTCAAGCCCATGTGATGACATATTACCTCTGGTGCTCTTTGAATTCTTACGTTGATGATTCTATTCGTCTTTGTCTTTTCCAACGAACTCTCATAGGCATCGCAGCCAAGTGGTACATTGAGCTCCCTCGAAGTACTTATTATGACTTCAACTCTTTAGTTATGGCTTTCCTCACGCATTTCCAATTGCCGGTTCACTATGAAACTGCCACCTATTTTCTTACATCGCTCAAGCAAAATATTGTGACCCACATCTCTGATCACATCCATGAATGGAGACGTAGGCATCGCCTGATCAAATTCAAGATTGCTGATCAGTTACTGACGGAATGGTTTACCAAATCATTCATCACTCCAATTTCTCATGATGTCACTATGGGTGGGTGCGTTACAGAGGAGCAAGCTATTGCTCGTGCACAGTACTTAGATCTCGTTTACTCTTAGTCTAGCACTTTGTATGGGTTATTATTCAATGCTTTGAGGCCATCATCCGATCCAATGACATCAAAGTCACAGGCTATACCTCCTATTGATGGAGTAATTGGTTTAGTGTCCCAGGCCCCTGTAATATATTCTTCTAAACATAAGTCGGCCTCAAACACTGCTTCCAATAATCCCTCTCAAAATCCACCTGGCCCTGGTAAAACCTCAAAGGTCCACGTTGTTCAATCTACCGTAGCGGACAAATACTTGAAAGGTAAGAAGAAAGGCAAAGGCAAAGTTAAAGCTGATGTCCCAAAACAGGGTCCTGCTAAGTCGTCTACTGGTGATGCTTCCCAATTGAAGCCTAAGTATCCGTGCCTCATCTGTGAGGAGGATCACTATACTAAGGATTGTCCCAAAATATCCAAAGTTAGTTGTTTTCTCCAAGGGACCCCAACTTTCCTAAAAGAGCCATTTCCGTCCCGGAAGACCCAAATGGTAGACCAGCCTCAATCATATGCTTCCTCCAGTTCACAAGTGTTTATGATGAGTACACCCATTAATGTGGCTACTAGATCAAAATATTATCAAACTCCCCCAACATCAGGGAAAGAATAAGAAGCTACCCCTTCTTCTTCTGCCATGTCAAGTTTTGGTCCTCTTTATATAGAGAGACATAACCCTGATTCCACCGTTCGACCACCTTCTTGAGGTGTGCTGCGAAATTCCTCATACAATCCCAATGCTCGTGCCACTCAACACTATAATATTGTTGAGGATTTGGCTCAGGCGCCATCGGTTATGTCTGCCCTCAAGGTACTTCAAAGCTGTCCGTCTCAATGGAAATCATTACTATCGGCTATTGGGAGTATTGATCCTACTAATTCCAGTCTTATATGTTTTGATCTAGAAGCCACGTTCCGTGTCTTCCTCATCAGATTTCCTTTCTCATTCAGGTCATCATCATTGCAAAACCATTCACAGAACTGTCATTGATGAAGGTGCTTCCACCTACATCTTTTCTTTTCCTGTTGGAAGGCAATTGGTTCTCCTACTTTGAACCAGTCCCATAACACTTTGGAAGCTTTTGATGGGCACGATTCACAACCATTCGGTGTCTTACCCAACCTTGCCATTACTTTGGAGGGCAAGAAAATGCAAGTCAAGGTAGAGATTGTTGATGCTAATCTCAATTATAATATTATACTCAGACAGAGTTGGACCCATTCCATGCATGTTGTATCCTCCTTCTCGTTTCGCGTCATTAGTTTTCCCCATCAAGGAAAAATAATCACAGTTGACCAACTGTCCTTCTTTGCCTCTTCCTCCTCGAATGTCAATGTTCCGTATGTCAAGCACACCGGTGCTCCTTATGAGAGTGTGGAGGTAGGACTCTTTAAAGATCGTGCTCTGATGGGTATAGTTCCACTCCCACCTCCTTGTGTTGCCTCTGTTAACATGATTTTGATCAAGTCTAATCCTTGGGTCAATCCCTCTCCGGATCTTGTTGACACATGGGGCGAGGTAATGCCATTAAGTCCCACTAAAATTAATTACATGGAAATTGTTTGGAAATTGTTTCAACTTCGCTGTTGGTGTCCTCTGATTATCTTGTTTGGAAAACCTCTCTTGATGTATATTCTCAATCCTTGTGGCTTGGTGCTTCGGAGTCTTATCATCCCTTAGCCGAGACATTTCTTTCGGATGAGAGTATCATGAAAGTAATGTCTCTAGAATAAGTACCTTGGAACGATACTCATCATCATTCCTCATTCTTGCCTAGCCCGATAGTCTTGTCTACTTGTCTCAACGAGTACTCTTCTTGATTCCCTTCCCTACCACTTCAAACATCGATCATGACTCATGAAGTTTCGTAATAAGGGAACATGGGTAATATTACCCAAATGATGCCAATTGATATTTCTGTCAAGCCTGGTATCATTGCAAATATCCATATTGGGGTAACTTGTTCTCCCAATGAGATCAAGCTCTATAGTCATCTCTTCCAAGAGTTCCAAGATGATTTTGCATGGTCCTATGAATAAATGCCCGGCATTGACCCAAGTATATTCATGCACGAGATACGAAGTTATCCTCATTCGAAGCCCGTTTGACAATGGCTCCACCTAGTGCACCCTAGAAAAGTGGTCGCCATCAAGGGTGAAGTTGAAAAACTTCTCAAAGCTAGATTCATTTATCCAATCCCTCTTACATATTGCGTGTCAAACATTGTACCAGTGACAAAGAAGCAAGGCATGATCTGCATTTTCATTGATTATCGTGATCTCAATCGCGCCTATCCAAAGGAAAACTACCCACTCCCTTAATTGCTCAAATCATTGATGAATGTGTTAGGAGTGATTTATTTTCTTTCATGGATGGTTTTTCTGGCTATATCCAAATCAAAATTGCACCAGCTGATCAAGATAAGACAAAATTCATTTGTCTGTGGGGTACTTCCATACAAAAATCTTCTCTTTGGCCTTAAGAATGCTGGCACTACATTCCAGAGGGCGATATCTTATGCATTGCACGACATCTGCAACATCGTTAATCCCTACTTGGATGACCTTCCTACTCATTCTCGTAAGCACCGCGATCACCCTAATCATCTCCATCAAATGTTTCTTTGCTATTGACACTACAACATTCAGCCCAATCCACATAAGTGTGTCTTCTGCATCGAATCTGGATGAATCGGCTTTATTGTCTCTAAGGGAGGCATTTACCTTGATCCTTTTAAAGTCGAGACCATAGTTAATTTACCCCCTCCATCTTCGTTGCACCAATTGCAGAGTCTGTAGGGAAAAGTAAATTTCCTCCGTCATTTCGTACCAAGCTATGCTGAGCTAGATTCAAGGTTCACCTGGTTGCTCAAGCAAGGAACCCCGTTTTTTTGGGATGAGGTCGCTCAAAAGTTTTTCGATGATCTGAAGACTTCCCTCATCAATGCTCCTTTGTTGCATCCGCCGAACTATCATTGCGATTAATTCCTTTATCTATATGCAACCTCTAGTACTATCACCATGGTGCTAGTCCATGACGATGGTGAAGGTAATGAAAATGTTATTTATTACCTCAGTCGCAATCTCCTCGAAACCTAGACACGTTATGCTCACGTCGAGAATTTGGCTTTGGCTATTGTACAAGTTGTTCAGTGCTTTTGGCACTACATTCTCTTATGCACTACCACTGTGATTTCAAAATGTAACTCCATGAGCTACATCCTAACTCGTTAGTTGCTGGCAGACAAATATTCAAAGTGGATTGTTATCCTCCAAGAATTTGATTTGGTGTTTACTACTGCCAAATCTAAGAAATCAATGGCTTTTTCCGAGTTAATTTTCTCCCTTTCTTCTGCGTCCCTTCTTGCTGGTGTTGCGGAGAAGCGCCCAGACGAGACTCTTTTTCTGATTAGAACCCTCAACCTATGGTATGGTGATATCATCATGTATCTTGAAATGCCCATGTTTTAGTCTGCGTTGACTAAGGATGATCACCGACACATTCAGCATCAATCCCAACCATACCGTATTATTGGAGATACTTTATACCACGTTGGTGTTGATTTCATTCTTTGTCGATGTCTTACTCTCGAGGAGGTAGAGAGAGTTTTGAATGATTGCCATTCTGGGACATGTGGCGGTCATATGTCTGGATATGCTACTACTCAAAAAATCCTTCGCACTGGCTATTTCTGGCCCTCCATCTTCAAGGATTGCATCCTTGCTGTTAGCAAGTGTCATGAATGCCAGATTTACCAATGAAAGATGTGCACCCCACCCACTCACCTTCACCCCATTATTACCATCAGTCCTTTTGCCAAATGGGGCATTGACTATATTACTTGTAAACCTCGTTCGACTGAGGGGCATGGGTATATTATCGTTGCTGTGGACTATTTCACCAAATGGGTCAAAGCAATGCCTACATGCTCTGCAGACAGTAAGACGATGACTCAATTTCCCTTCAATAACATTATTTCTAGTTTTGAAGTGCCTTAGGCCATTGTCACCAACCATAGCTCCCATTTTCAAGATTACATGATGGCTGAGATGACCTCTATGTTGGGATTGCGCCATGATGGCTCAACCCTGTACTACCCTCAAGCCAATGGCCAAGTTGAATATGTGAAAAACATTTTGGTCACGATGCTTCAGTGCATCATTGGGATGCACAAATCAACTATTCTACAGTCTGGAAGCTTGCTGTCAAACTTCTCCCCGAGACCTCAACTTAGGAAGAGCATCTCTTGTATTTAGAATGACTACACAAGACCCGCCGTCTTGCTGCTTTGGTTATCAAAGCACAGAAAAAATAGGTCAAATCCCACTTTGATCAGTTAGTCTCTCCTCGAGCCTTTTCTGAGGGCGATTTGGTTCTTTTATATGATCAGGCTAATGATAAGCTGGGGGCAGGTAAGTTCGAACCCATTTGGCATGGGCCCTACATTGTTAAATGTGTATTACAGAAAGGGGTGTATGAGCTCATTGACTATGAGGGAAATCTTTTAGACAAGCCCCACAATGGGCTTTATCTAAAAAAGTACTATGCTTAGGTGGTACTCGAGTCACCTTTAAGTCCTCTGTATCATCTGAAATCATTTGCATCCCTTTGTCTTGTGTTGATGATGTGGGATACATCATGGCCTTCCTATGACACAGTCGCTTCTTGTTGACTTCAGATCATTATCCAGGAAGCTGGCCGAGAGACTCCCTTCCAGTACCTTAGAGCTTGCATTCTCTAAGGGCAAGTTCTTCACACTTGATGACAAGTTCACATCATTAGCTTTTGATCGGGTGATTTCACGGGTGTTTGACATCAAGTCCTTTATTCACATTTCATGAATTGTGTTGCCAATACCTTGAGAGCCATTGTCATTATTGGTGGTTTCTCTTGTGCTTGTTAACAGTTCACATCATTGACCGGTAATCAAGCAACTTCTTAGCATGTTTGACTTCAGCACGTTCATTCACATGTTAGGATTTGTACTTTTATCGGGTCGTTTTGAGCACAAGACCCTGGGCTAATATTACGTTAAGTCTAGATTGCGAGGTGATGTGACATGATCATGTTGATGTAAATGTATCTTTTAGATAGATGGATGTGACCATACCATGAGTTGTTATATGTGATCCTTCTCATTATTGGATGACTACAACCATACCTTGGTTTCATTATGATCCTTTCTGCTGGATTGATGCACCCATGCATTGGATCCATTTACATGATCATTCTCTGGATGGCTGCATCCATACCACGATTCATGTATTATTCAAATTTTTTTAGTGATGTATATGTATCTATGCTTGCTTACAGGTTCTTCGATGACAGACTCTGGTTCCCCGCGCACACTTGTAAAGCATTTCACCCCTCACTCTAGTTCAGCCTTCATGCTTTAGGGGGCATCTGTTAAACAACATTTTGTCACTATCCTTGTATTCTTCATCCACGATCCTGGAAGACCTCTAAAGTGTAGCCGACATGATTTCCTATCATGAAGAAACTCCCATTATGTCCCTCTTCATGAGCAGAATAATTCCATTTTACATCATTTCCCAAAAATCTTTTGTTTATCCCAGTTTAAAAGACTATCCCTAGCACCGATCAGATCGACTGAGACCTTTCTCAGTCACATCGATCCTCTTTTGGAAAGTTTTTTAAATATGGAGCCAAAGCTTCCAACTCTAGAAGCTTCGTAACAAAAGTCTGGTAAATGGTAAGGCCGGATGGAGTCAAGGAGATCAGTTTAGGCTCAATTCCCCTATTAGGATGGAACTAATCCAAGAGATAAGGCCTTCTCCCATGAGAAGAGGAACCATCTCCCCTCCATCCAAGCTATATAAACCTCTCCTTTTCCCAAGCAAAAGCTAGTCCTAGTAGCTTTTAGTCCTAATTAAGTTCTGGCTAAAGTTTTGATTTTGAAGTAGTCAGCAAGCTACCCATAGTTTGTAGCTTTCTAGTTTGTGTTAAAGGGAGAATTGTGAGTTTGGTTTGGTGTGAAGACTAGAGGGAAGAGCCTTGAGACTACCATTGTCAAGGGTATCCATGAGGTACTAGAAGAAGCATGGGAACACAGATATGTTAGAGGAGAACAACAATGCCAAGACATCAGTTGTAATCTCTTCTTGAACTAATATAGATGCAACTATTGATTGATTTCTTACATGAAATGTCATCTCGCATATTTATGGCTTAATGTTTCTTAACCTGCTAAGTAGGATGAATACGATATGGTAAGCTATTATGTTTGTTGTTTTCTATTGTTTGCTTGTTTCAGGTGTGTGAAGGAAGGAAATGAAAGATAGCTGGAGCGAGGAAGCAGGATCATCAACAAGTGGAATAACGTTCTAAAAGGTAGGCCCTCTTAATTGATTCTAGCCTAAGGAAATATTCCATATATTGTATGTTTGTGACTAGACCCTCTCTCTCGGGCTAGAGGAATTATTTATGTCCACGCTTAAAAATTACCTGCATCACAAGTAGCACGAGGTATGCAATAGTGTACAGGTATAGGCCTCGCGGTACAGTGGCATTCTGTGGAGTACGAGAATACTTGGTGGTATGTAGTAGCATATGGTGCAAAACAATGGGTTCTTGGAGCATTGCCTCCAAGGAGAGTGATGCAAAGGGACATTAGGTTTACCATTGGGTGCATCTCACCCTAGATCGATGAGGATGTGGTTGAGCTTCTGGGGATGTTATGTTCAATGGAGAAATGTCTTCGATTGTGTTATCAACAGATCTGAGGCACGGAGAGGGACATCCATAGGATTAGTCTTTGGTATTCCTACAAACTCATGATCATATCCTTGGGGACCTTCCCACCCATGACTCTCCAGTGTTTCTTACGGTTTCAGAGCATTTTGTTGCTACCCCTTAATTCTTTATATTTAGGCAACAGAACATTGGAGGCCCACCTTAGGCAGTTGGATGAGGCACCACCTGTCACGGGCGGGGAGGAGACTCTCCATTTGAGACATTTGGTGGAGGAATAAGTTGATGAATACAAGATTAAGGATGGTATGGTTTATTTCTTAGGTAGCATATATTCCACTCTTGGGCTCACACGTGGGGAGGTGATTGTGAGGGAGCTACATGATGCACTTCTGGTGAGACAGTCTGTAGTGTTACAGGAGCCTGTGGGACAGTGAGTGGTATACCTTGTCTACAAGAGGGTACCTAGAGTCTGAGCATTGTCCAAGTGTATCATTAGGAGATGGGATAGCATATTGCACTGCATGGTATGGAAGCAGTAGGGAATATTGGCATGGTTGGGAAAAATGCGTGATACTTGTGGTCCACCTATGGTATACATACAAGGGTCAAAGGTGGGGCCTAGATGGGCTCTAGAATGTAGTAGTGCTATGCAGTGACAACCCATGAGTTGTGGGAGTTTTGGGCCTCTAGTATGGTTATTGGAACCATTGATTGAGTTGATGTGGGGGACACTCCGTTGTTGAGTGAGTACATTTGGGATAACCAGTGATCTGGTTCATTATTAGGTTGACACATGGGGCATCTCTGAGGTCTTCATCATATGGCGAGGTAGGTGGTTGTTCAAGATTGGGTCCAACCATGGAGTGATAGGTGCGAGAATTGTTGATTCCCCTTAGTAGGTAGGGGATATCCTCGATCATCACATATATTATGGCCTAGAGTTGTAAGAGATGATGCTCTGGTATGATCATGTTACATAGTTAGTTGTGACCAGACTGTCACAGGTTCTTCATGACACTTTCTTCCTGTGATGGGCTTGGGACGTTGGCATCACAGTACTATTGTGCTATACAACGACTTCCCCCCCCCACCCATTTCAAATTTTTAATCTTAGCCTAAATATGCTAAATAAGAAATATCCCCATACTTTTCATATAAAAGCTGCTTTATGAGTGTTTGGAACTGCTCATTGCAAATGACAATTGCTTAAGACCAATGAACATCCATTTGAAAAGTTGCGATGCGATCAAAGTCATCTCAAATGCCTCATCGCAAATTTTTAAATTGAAATGATTCATTTATAAACATGCGATGTGATTTAACTATCACATTTCACATATCGGTAATCCTAAGAAATAAGTTAGGGCACTCTGTTGAAATCTTGTGATGCGATAAGGCTATCACATATCGCATATCGCCAATCCATAGGAAAACATTGAAACCACTATGTTGAAACTTTGCGATGCGATGTAACCATTGCGATCACATATCTCATACCACGCTACCAATAGAAACAAGTACCATATACTATGAGCACTCGTGATATAATGTTAAATCAATTATAAAGGAAAACATGATTTGCCAAGTTTGAAAGGACCTTGCCAACTCTACGGGAAAGCTCACCACTCATCGCAATCGCAACAATACAAGGAATTCCTTCGGACATAATGCTTGTAACTCCCAATTTGCAATATACGATGGCTCTACACGTATTAAAATAATACAATCGCTAATCACAAAATTGCAAAGTTATGACACCTGTTCTAAAAGGACAATTGGAAAACTTCTGATGTGACATATATTAATTCAATATTAAAGTTTCATGTTAAGACGATATGGTAATGCATTAAGAGGAAGTTATGGTTACAATCCTTTAAGGATTTCATCCTTTGTGACTATGTACTATATGAGATATTTTGATGTGCATAACTGACTTTAGTCTGTAATTAGTTGTATTGGATCCTCTCAAAGTTTTTCACCTATCACATTCCTCTTTCTCATTTTGCAGTGTAAATCTAGAATCATGCAGTCAGTCAAGATGTCTAAGAGAGCTCGAAAGACAAAGGTTCCCCTTACGGTGGAAGAAGCGCAAGGAAAATTGGCGTTAATCTCAGATACTACCTTTCTAGGCTTTGGTAAGACCTCGTGGGAAGGTATATATGCTTTGCTTGAAAATGAATATTCGAAGGAGATAGAAGGAGAAGCAACAACTAATGGAACTGATAAATCAGAAAACATGCTCAATGATTTGGCCAGCTCTTTCCTCCATTGAATAGAGGCTCGTGCAAATATTTTACCATATAATGATATGGTAAGATGGGTAATTGAGAGCATTAACATAATGGACAGAGCTTTCTTCATAGCTGATGGAAGGACATTTGGATCCTTCAAACCGGAAGATGTCCAGAGAATGTATCACTTGCCAGATCCCCAACGACACTACAACAAAGCATTCCTGGAAGCTTTCGCCAAGGAGAATGACATTGAATCAAACCCTATCAAGTAATGGAGACACTTTCCTATCAGGAACAAACATGAATCATCTAGTATGTATTCTGTGGACTCCTTGGCATCTCCATATTTTTATGGTGTTGCTGTGATGTGTAGACTCTTTGGGAGCCCCAATTTTGCTAGATTTTCTATTGAGATGGTTCCATTGATAGAAGCAGCCATAAACTCCTTTGTCATGGATTGGGCAACTATTTTATTGGATAAAATGGCTAGTCAAATATTGGATTATAGAAAGAACATAGTTGTCACTACCTGAGTTGTGCCCCCATTCCATATGAGTGCTTACATCGTTGACACCATTTGTTTTAATTCTGACTTTCCCATACTAGGTTGGAAATGGACTGTTTAGGACCCAACCCCCATTCATACTTACCATAAATACTTATGGAAGTCTGAATACAAGAATCATTTATACAAGATTTTCCATGGTTTCATTTTACCGCTCCATCAAGCTATCTTTAATAAACCTGCTCCTCGGTTGTATGACAAGGATAGCATTGATTTAACCTCAATCGGTAGTTGGTTCTGGGAAGAGACATTCACCTATGTTAGGTTTTTTGGTAGTATTACAGATCCTCATGTCCTTCCACTTTACATTCCAGATGAGCTATTAGCCAGGGAAGTAGCCTACCATATAGTAAAAAAAGGGATGTCTAGAAATCTTAAAGACTCCAAGAAACAGTTGTGGCCTACCTTTCCTCTTTGCTATGGCACTTACTCGTTACATGATTTTAAACATGCTAAGAAAGAAGCAAACAAGATAAAGGATCTGAGTCTAGATATTATCCCTAAAAGACAATATGACTCTAAGAAGGTTTCTTTCAATTTCACCACTCAGATGGAAGTTAATAAATTCTTGCATGAGGAAGATCAGTTTGATGACTTATTTACTTCAACAAAATTATTCTCAACAGTAAGTCATCTGGCAAAATTCAATTTAAGTGCTGAGAAAATGGACAAATTCATTGAATACATGACACAGAGGTTACTGACTGTACCTCTAGATTTGTTAGGTACTACACCAATCATTCAACAGACAGAACACAAAAAAAGGCAGGTTATAGAGAAGGTTTTTGGAGAATTTGAGACAAGTGATAAGGCCAATGAACAACTAATCACTAATGTTCACATTGATCCCATATTGATAAAAAGAATGGGAGGAATTTGATCAATAGATTAAAAGTCAGAATGATCCTTAAAACATTACCACATCTATGCCTCCTGAAACACAACATCCCCTTAGTCCTAATATTGTGATTGAAGAGACACCCAACAAAGAAACAACTAGAAAATAGATAGAAATAATCTCTGAAAATCCTTCAAGTGAGATTACATTGAACATTGAGGAGATTCCACCCTTGGATGTGTTTTACAGCCCAAAACACAAGGCTGTAGTCACGAGGTAGAGGAAAAGGAGGAAAATAGATCAAACATCATCCAAAGCCCCTCAATCTGAATTTATGAATTTCATATGGAAAGATTCAGAGGTCAATTCTTCTGACGATTTGACTAAGTTATCCCGATTTGCAGGGGCATACACAGCTGCTACAATTGATAAGGAAACTGAAGTAAATCAATTGATCAAAGAAAATGATCAAAAGATTACTCAGATTGAGGAATAGTTGGCAGCAGAGCAACAAAAGATTAATCAGCTTGAGGAACAATTAGTAGTAGAGAAATAGAAGAATGAGCAGCTTGAAGAACAATTAAACCTGGAAAAGTAGAAAATTGACCAGCAGGCCATTCAGAGACAACAACAACTATCTCAAGAGCTTGATCAACTTAAATTAATGCATCAGCAAGAGATTAAATCTAAAGAAGAGAAAATCACATAGTTACAATTATCTTTGGGACAATTCAAATATTATCGCAAGGTTGAAGAGTTTAAAAAGGAAGCCTTAGAGGAAAATAAGGCTTTATCTCAATAATTTTTTATTGTTCCCCAAGAAAAATTCCAAAGTTAAAAGTTTTAGAGAAGCAACGGAAGCAAGATTTGGACACTAAGGAAGATCAGCTCAACAGAGTACAGGTCTTAATTGGGATGCACATTGGTCCTTTTTGGTCAAGCCACACAGCCAACAAATGACTATCAAGTGCCTTGTTGATGTGATTGATCACATGATGCCCAAGCTCTTAGATGCCACATACGTAGGACAATTACACTCCAGGATGAGTAATCCTCCAGAAATCCAAACCATGCTCTCAATTTGTCAATTGAAGATACAAGAGAAAGCCTAGATGCGATGAATCTCTTCAAAGCTTATCACAATTCTATATTTGAAATTCAAATCCCATATTTTTATGAAGGTAGTTATAACAACTCTTAGCAATTTTTATGGATAGTTTGTTTTTAGTTTTACTATAAAGACCCTTTCATATCATTTTAGAAAGGGTCCTCAATTTGTATAAATTAGACTTGAGAAGTTTTCACTTCTTCACTTCTTAATTTATTTTTTTATAAGCCGTGAATCGAGGTTCAGACTTGTTGTGAAAGAGCTTCATAAAGACTTGCATTTTTGTATCTTCTTGGAGTTTCGAAAATAAGAAGATTTAACCAGATTGTTACTTGCATAATGAGACTCGAATGCATATGGTACTTCTATCATTGTTATTTTGTCTTGTTTTATGTAATTAGCATTCCATTGATTTGTTATTGTTGATGTATTCTCATGTTTCAAACAAATTTGTATTATTTCACTTCTGAATGATCTAGAATTGTTATATTGTATACATATGTCAACAACAAATATTAGTATGTCATGTGATATGTTTTCACATTACTTTGTTTAATTTCTTATTCAAGGTAATCATTATTTAAATGCATCTTTCTGTAGATAAGTGAATAATCTATATTATCAATTGTTTGCCAGAAATCATCAAGAACCGCATTATTAAGAGATCACTAGGTTAATATAATATATATATATATATCTATATATATAATCAAAACCATCTATCATCTTATTACATATTCTAATCACCCATTCATCAAATCATACTTTATTGGGAAACTGGTCCCATAATATCGAGTCGGAGCCACCATACCAAATGGAAAAGGAGCTGCACTAAGGTCCGGACCAGGTGGTTATCCCCTAATGTTGATGCTACGATTTTAGAGGCATCAACATTTTTGGCGCTAGAAGGAGGGCGAGACTGTGAATGGCAAGTAAATCTAAATCTACGGGCCATTCTAAGAGTAATTCCCTCTCACCATCACCTCCTACTTCTCCTTCGAATTCTAAATCTCCTATTCCTAAGCGAGAAGTTGAAAAGAAAAATACAAAACCCATTGCTAAAACCCTAAACACGCCAGAAAATTCTTCTCCTAAACCTCCTGAAGTACAACCTTTGATTCATAAAATCTAGGGGATTTCAATATCCAAAGAAGAGTCTGAGTTATCCCAAGGTAGTGTTAATTCCCAATATATCCCATCGCAGCCGCTTACTAGGGAAAAGAGTGAAAAGCTTGGCATTCCCCCAGTTGAATTCCATCTACCAACTCGAAAAAGGGCTAGAAATACACCATCAGAATCTAACAGCGAGACTTTGTCCTCATTATTGTCTATTCCATCCATACCATTGCAAGGTCATGCATCTATTTCCCAACTTCAGATCATAGCCCAAATTGGTATAGGAACTTCAAAATCCTCTACCCAATCACTTTCAATTGCTTTGTCACCCTCTTCTACTATTAGCTCAACAATGGCACATAATCAACCTCAACCAAGCCATGGACCATACCAGAAGTTGTCAAAATGGCTGCACTTTTGACCCAATTGCCAGCACATCCTGAAAAATGGCTACCTAAATTTAATCCTGACAATGGCCCGTTAGTGGAAGAACATATAAACAATTTCATGTTATCAATTAACTTGAATGGAGTAATGGAAGAAGATGTTGTTGTTAGACTATTTCCATACACTCTACGAGGAGCAGCAGGATCATGGTACTTTTTGTTACCACCAGGTTCTATCAATAGCTGGGATGCTTTCCAAGAGAATTTTTTAACTAAGTTTGGAGATGATAGGTCTACAACAACTTCGATTAATGACCTCTCCAACCTAAAAGCCGAATCAAAAGATCCCATTAAGGACTTCAACTCACGCTTCGATAAGTTGTTGAATAAAATACCTTCAGCATCGAAGCCTAGTGAGGAGGTCCAAAATGAATGGTACATTTTTTCTCTACCTTCAAACATAGCCATCTTTGTTGATAGGGCTGCCAAACCAACATTAGCATAAAATATGAAAGAAGCAATAGTTGTTGAAAAATGTATCCTTGCTTTGGAAAAGAAAAACGCTCTAGAAGAAAGGAAATCCAAGAAAGTTACCTTTAGAGATGATTCAAATAAGAAAGAAACCAAGGATCCATATGACATGGACGGCTTACAAAAAGTTATTAAAACTATGTCTAATGAAATGGTTGAAATAAAAAAGCAGGTAGCTGAAACTTCTACGAAAAACCATTTACAAATTTTAAAAGAAATCAATCAACTAATCCTAAACCACCCAATGCTATTTCTAATGTAGAATCTGACCTAGATGATGATGAAGAATAAGATACAGTTTTATCAGCTGAAGATACAGAAGAAGATGAAACAGTTGAATTTCATGGAATGTGGGACTTTATCTTACCCAACTCTGATAATGAAAGTGAAAAGGAAGCTCTCCAAGTAAACACCAAAAGAAAAAGTATAGTAGAGCCTAATCAAGCAAATCAAAAGAAGAAAAACTCAAATCCTGTTACTAAAGAGAAAGTTCCCACAAAGAAAGCTCTAGTTGCATCTGCCCCCAATCAACCATCTTCATCCAACCCTCCCTCATCATCTAAAATGCTAGTAATTTCAAACTCCATGGATTATAACATGGTGGAAGATATGAACAAGACTTGAGCAAATATTTCTCTCTGTGAACTTAACAAGTTCAAGCATCAACAAAAGTTGTTGCTTAAAGAATTAAAAGCGACACCTTCTTCTCCTCTTCCAACTAGTGTATTATCAAAGGCTGCTAGAGGATCAGGTAAGCCACCATCTGATAAGGTGGACATTACCGATGTTGTTTTGATTGGGGATAGGTCAATTCTCATACTCCTCCTTTCCTCTTGACTTATGAGATCTACAATAGAAATTTTCATAACTGCTTGATTGATTCAAGGGCTTCATCAAACATAATGCCAACATCAGTTTGCTCCAAGTTAAATATTGAACCCCTTTGTAGTTCATATTGTCGAATTAGATCGGTCTAAGGTTCAAGTTTTAGGAGAAATTAATTCAGTTACTATCATATTATATGTTGATCATAGGGTTGTCCGAAGAATTGATATATTAATTTTGACATCCCTGAGTTTTATGGTTTGATCCTTAGTAGAGATTGGTCTGAAAAACTTCACGGATATATTTCTACTGATTGGTATCACATGTGGCTTCCATATAATGGGAAACCAAATCAAATCGGAATTGATTGCAAAAAACATTTGACTCACACAGTAACTGAGTTTGAAGAAGAAAATCAACCTGTAGCCTTCAATAATAACATTCTTGAAATCTATTTAGCTGAATCATTTTTTGGGAATTTCAATGCTCAACAATATCCATTTCCTATTAATAGTGTCATATCACAAGTTGAAAATTTCTCCAGTACCGATACTTCTAAGTGTGTTCGTGTTGCAGATGAATTTGTAGATAAACCTGTAAATAAGTCTTTATTTTGGTCTTTGTATTTTGATGGATCTAAATCTAATGACGATGCAGGAGCAATATGTATTTTAGTTAGTCCTCAAGGATAAAAAACGATGTTATCATGTAGACTAGAATTTTAATGTACCAACAATACTGCAGAATATGAAGCATTGATTCAAGGTCTCTATAAAGCAATAGTTCTGAATATCCAATATCTGAAAGTATTTGGTGATTCTGAAATTGTCATTAAGCAAGTGAGAAATATTATCCATTGTCTTTTAGGGCATCTGAAACATTATCAATCACTTGTTCAAGATCTCATAACTCATTTTTTGGCATTTGACATTTCTCCTATTCCTAGATCACAGAATGCAGTAGTAGATCTCCTCGCTAATGTTGCTTCTAAACTCCTTCCATCTGAGGATTATAGTCCAAATAGATTTTCTATTGAATTAATTTTTCAACCATCTATCCCAGATAATGTCACCAATTGGCGTGTATTCAATCATGATGAGGATACTTTAGATTTCTTGACATCTGAAGGATATTATGAAGATAAAATTATCGATGAAAGCGATCACGATCTTTAATTAAAGCAGAGACTCGATGAAAATCCTATTCCTAAATCTGCAACCAAGCTAGATGATCGTTATGATATTAAGGATAGATTCAAAAAGGTCACTAATGAAAAACTTCAAAGTTCAACTTTAAGGTTTGAATTAGTAAATCTCGGCATTGATGCCAAACCACAAAATGTCAATATGGGACTTGGACTTTCATCACATGAAAGATTTGCTTTCATAATTTTATTGAAGAAATACAAAAATGTTTTTGCTTGGAATTATGAAGATCTGAAGACTTATGATACCTCTATCATTCAACACACAATTCCAATGATCTCAGATGAGAAACTTGTACAACAGAAACTAAGGAAAATTCACCCAAATCTTGAAAGTCAAATCAGAGCACAGTTGAATAAACTCCTTAAAGCGAACATAATCTTTCTTGTCAGACATTCCAAATGGGTCTTAAATTTAGTACTTGTGTGAAAAAATAATGGTGATATTAGGATTTGCATATATTTTAGTAATCTCAACAAAGCATGTCAGAAACATAATTTCCCATTACCAACAATGGAGCAGATACTTCAATCAGTAGCTGGCTCAGAGTTAATGTCTTTTCTTGATGGTTTTTCAGGATACATTCAAATCCTGGTACATCTAGACGATAGATTAAAGACTACATTCAGAACCAAATGGGGAACATATGCTTATCAAAAAATGTGTTTTGGTTTAATAAATGTTGGAGCTACTTTCCAAAGAGCTATGGACATAGCTTTAAAAGTTTTGATCAATAGGATGATCATTTTTTACTTAGATGACATAATTGTCTATTCTAAGAAAAAGAACAATCATATGCATGATTTAAAGAAGATCTTTGAAGTTTGCAAAAAATATGGGATTTCCTTAAATCCCAAGAAATCATTGTTTGCTCTTAATGAAGGTAAACGTTTAGGGTTTATTGTATCCAAAAATGTCATATACATTGATCTTGACAGGATAACAGAAATTTCTGATATCCCTTTGCCACATAATAAGAAATCTATGCAATCATTCTTGGGGCAGATAAATTTTGTAAAAAGGTTTGTTCTTGATTTTTCTCATATTGTTTTACCCTTGCAATCCATGATTAAGAAAAATTCAGTCTTCAAATGGGGACATAATGAAAAAGAGGCTTTTGACTTGATCAAACAAGCGATCATTAATGCTCCTGCATTGAGTACTCTGAATTTTTCTAGTCATTTTATTTTGTATACTTTGGAAACTAAAACATCTTATGTTGTTGTTTTAACACAAATCAATGATCAACAAGTAGAAGCACCCATATATTTCTTTATTTCTAATTTGCAGGGTGTTGAGATTAATTATTCCGAAGTTGAAAAACAAGCCTTTGCCGTGTTTAAGTTTGTTAAACATTTTAGACCATTCCTCCTAAAAACACACACTAAAGTAATAGTCTCATTCTCTGCAATGAGACAATTGCTAGTTCAAAGAGAAGTAGGACAAAAAAGAGCTAACTGGGTAACAACATTACAAGAGAACAATATTGATATCAAAACCAACGAAAATTGTTAGAGGGCAGGGTTTTTGCAAGTTATTGGTCTCTGAATCTCAATATGTTGATCTGATATTTTACTTAAAAAATGGATATACTCCCCCTGAATTCAGCTACAAAAAAAAACATGCCTTAAGGTTAAAAGTAAAACACTATGAAATTATTGATGATGTGTTATTCAAGAGAAATTATGATGCTGTTCTATTAAGATGCCTTGAAAAATTTGAAGCACAAAAGGTTTTGCAAGAACCACATGATGGCCCAGCAGGTGGACATATTGGAGGAGACACTACAACCCACAAAATACTACATGCTGGATATTATTGGTCGACTTTGTTCAAAGATTCCCATGACTACGTGAGAAAATGTAAGATATGCCAAACTGCTAGCGGGAGAGAAAGGAAACCAGCCTTTCCTTTACAACCAGTTAACATTGAGCAACCATTTGAACAGTGGGGGATTGATATTATAGGAGAGATCATTTCACATTCTTCCAAGCAACACAAATACATCCTCACAGCCATGGACTACTTCAAAAAGTGGGTAGAAGCAATTCCACTAAAGGTAGCCAATTCTGATGCAATTATCAAATTTATTGATTAGTTCACCATTACAAGGTTTGGTTTACCTAATGCGCTTATCTTTGACAATTCATCTTATTTTTTGGGAAATAGTATAGTTGAATTTTCTCTTAAGAGAGGTTTTAAGTTAAAGTACTCTCCAAATTACTATCCTCAAGGAAATGGCTTAGTAGAGCCAACTAACAAAAATCTCATGAGGATTATTAAAATAACTGTTGATCAAAACCAAAAGAATTGGCATAAATCTTTAATATTTGAATTATGGGTAAATCATATAACTCAGAAGGCCTCAATAGGTACTTCTTCTTTTAACTTAGTGTATGGGAAAGAAGCTGTAATTCCACCAAATTTAGCCCTCCCATCTCTAGCATTAGTACAATTCATTGAAGAAACTACTTCTTCCTATATTCAATTAAGGTTTGATCAAATTCTTAAATTGGATGAGGAAAGAGAAAAGGCCAAAATTACTCATGCTAAACTTTAGCAAGTCATTAAATCTTCTGTTGATGCAAGTTCTTCCAACTCAAAAACATTACAGATTGGTGATCTCATTTCGAAATGGGATAAGGCACATGAAGACAAAGGTAAGCATTCCAAATTTCAGAAGATGTGGCTTGGGCCATTTCAAATCATTGAAAAGATAGGCTCATCAATGTTTCTACTATAAAACTTATCAAGAAAGAGAGATTCTCTTCCTCTGAATGGGATTATCTGAAAGAAATTATTTTCCTAAGGAGGTAACCTGTTCTTACGTGTACATATTCTTTATACAATTTTTGGTTTCTTTTAGAAATAATGTTGTAAATAGTCTACCACTGGATTTCTACTATTGAAAAGGAAATGATTATAGTTTTGGAAATTAGATAAAAACATGAAACTCTGAAATCCTCTTTAAATTTGTGAAATCTTTCAAACCTTCAAAACATAGTAAATCATTTTGAGTTTTATCAGTTGAGAAAGGTTATTTATAAAAGGTAAAGACTTTTTCCAACTAAGCATCTACAACTCTATAATTGTCATCCATAAACTCTTAAGGAGTCAAGCATTCACCCCATCCACTAGGTTTATGATTTTTTAGAGTGTAATTCTAAAATATATCCGATATAAAAGATAAGAGGTCTCATTACGAGCCTGCTTACCATGATCATAGGGAGCTAGTTAAGTTGACATTACCAATATTACATACCAAAACAGGGTCATGGCTTATAATCAAAAGACAAGGGGTCTCATCACGAGCCAGCTTGTTCAATTTAATTACAACCAGTGAATGGCATTGTCATCTTCTTGCTACCAAACAAGGCAAGGGCTTTTAATCAAATCAAAATATATATATATATTAATATTATATATAATATATATATATAAATATATATATAATAAAATATATTATAATATAATAGATAATATATATATAATATATATATATATAAAATATATATCGTGTGTGTGTGTAGATATATATTTCTAAATTTATCTTTAAATATTACTCTAGATGTGCTACAGCAGTGCACTACTGTGACAAAAAGTAATTTAAAAGCTAAGCTGGAAGAGCCCCCTACTTTATGTTTAAGAACCAATCAAAGCTTGAAGAAACCAAAAAAATGTTTTTATTTATGATAAGGGTTTGCAAAAGAACTTGCGAAATTGATATCTTTGTTTTATTCAGAGTAAAATATTTTTATATAACCAATTCCAAGATAGTTCCCTCTTCCTAAATTGATTCTACTTAAGAAAGAGTTAGAAACTTCATTATTTTATTCAGATATAACTAGTTCTTCCAGTGAATCACCAATTGTTGTGCTATGCAACAATCCACCCCCCCCCCCCCATTTCAAATTTTTAATCTTAGTCTAAAGATGCTAAATAAGAAATAGGTCCCCTTTAGGATATAAAAAGCAATAAACCCTTTTGAGTAAAATAGATTTTCTATACTTTTCGTATAAAAGTTGCTTTATGAGTGTTTGGAATTGCTCATCGCAAATCGCATTTGCTTAAGACCAATGAACATCCGTTTGAAAAGTTGCGATCCAATCAAAGTCATCACAAATGCCTCATCGCTAAGTTTTAAATTGAAATGATTCATTTATAAACATGCGATATGATTTAACTATCACATATTGGTAATCCTAAGAAATATGTTTGGGCACTCCATTGAAACCTTGCGATGTGATAAGGGTATCACATATCACATATTGCCAATCCATAGGAAAACATTGAAACCACTTTGTTGAAACTTTGCGATGTGATGTAACCATTGCGTTCACATGTCGCATACCATGCTCCCAATAGAAACAAGTACCATATACTACGAGCGCTCGCGATATAATGTTAAATCAATTATAAAGGAAAACATGATTTGCCAAGTTTGAAAGGAACTCACCAACTCTACATGCCAGCTCATCACTCATTGCAATCGCAACAATACAAGAAATTCTTTCGGACATAGTTCTTGTACTCCCGATTTTCTATATGCGATGGCTCTACACGTATTAAAATAATACAATCGTTAATCAAAAAATCATAGAGTTATGACACTTGTTCTAAAAGGACCATTGGAAAACCTACGATGTGCCATATATTAATTCAGTATTAAAGTTTCACGTTATGAGGATTCGGTAATGCATTAAGAGGTATTTATGGTTACAATCCTTTAACGATTTCATCCTTCGTGACTATGTACTATATGAGATCTTTTGATGCACATAACTGCTTCTAGTTTGTAATTAGTTGTATTGGCTCCTCTCAAATTTTTTCACCTATCATGCTCCTCTTTCTCATTTGGCAGTGTAAATCCAGAATCACGCAGTCAGTCAAGATGTCTAAGAGAGCTTGGAAGACAAAGGCTCCCCTTACAGTGGAAGAAGGACAAGGAAAATTGGCGTTAATCTCAGATACTACCTATTTAGGCTTTGGTAAGACCTCATGGGAAGGCATATATGCTTTGATTGAAAATGAAGATCTGTAGGAGATAGAAGCAGAAGCAATAACTAATGGAACTGATAAATCAAAAAACACACTCAATGATTTGGCCAACTCTTTCCTCCATCAAATAGCGGGCCATGCAAAGATTTTACCATATAATGATATGGTAAGATGGGTAATCGAGAGCATTAACATAATGGATAGAGCTTTCTTCACAGTTTATGGAAGATGTTTGGATCCTTCAAACCGGAAGATGTCAATAGAATGTATCACTTGCAAGATCCCCAGCGACACTACAACAAAGCATTCCTGGAAGCTTTCTCGAAGGAGAATGACATTGAATCAGACTCTATCAAGCAATGGAGACACTTTCCTAACAAGCACAAACATGAATCATCTGGTATGTATTTTGTGGACTCCATGGCATCTCCATATTGTTATGCTGCTACTATGATGTGTAGACTCTTTGGAAGCCACGATTCTACTAGATTTTCTATTGAGATGGTTCCATTGATAGAAGCAGCGATAAAATCCTTTGTCATGGATTGGGAAACTATCCTATCGGATCAAATGGCTAGTCAAATACTGGATTATAAAAAGAACATATTTGTCACTACCCAAGTTGTGCCCCCATTCCATATGACTGCTTACATAGTTGACACAATTTGTTTTAATTTCGACTTTCCCATACTAGGTTGGAAATGGACTATTCGGGACCCAACCCCCATTCATATTTACCATAAATACTTATGGAAGTCTGAATACAAGAATCATTTATACATGATTTTCCATGGTTTCATTTTACCCGTCCATTAAGCTATCTTTAATAATCCTGCTCCTCGGTTGTCTGACGAGGCTAGCATTGATTTAACCTTAATCAGCAGTTGGTTCGGGGAAGAGACATTTACCTATGTTAGGGCTTTTGGTAGTATTTCAGATCCTCATGCCCTTCCACTTTACATTCTAGATAAGCTATTAGCCAGCGAGGTAGCCTAGTAGATAGTAGAAAAGGGATGTCTAGAAATATTAAAGACTCCAAGAAACAGTTTTGGCCTGCCTTTCCTTTTCGCTGCGACACTTACTCATTACATGATTTTAAACATGCCGAGAAAGAAGCAAACAAGACAAAGGATCTAAGTCTAGCTGTTATCCCTAAAAGACAATATGACCCTAAGAAGGTTGCTTTCAATTTCACCACTTAGATGAAAGTTAATAAATTCTTGCATGAGGAAGATGAGTTTGATGACTTATTTGCTTCAGCAAAATTATTCTCAACAGTAAGTCATATTGCAAAATTCAAATTAAGTGTTAAGAAAATGGACAAATTCATTGAATACAGGACACATAGGTTATTGATAGTACCTCTGGATTTGTTAAGTACTACACCAATCATTCCGCAGGCATAACACAACAGAAAACAAGTTATAGAGAAGGTTTTTGGAGAAGTTGAGACAAGTGATAAGGCTAGTGAACAACTAATCACTGATGTTCACATTGATCCCATATTGATTAAATAATGGGAGCAATTTGATCAATAGATCAAAAGTTAGAATGATCCTCAAAACATTACCACATATGCACCTCCTGAAACACAACGACCCATTATTCATAATATTATGATTGAAGAGACACCCAACAAAGAAACAGCTAGAAAAGAGATAGAAATAATCCTTGAAAATCCTTCAAGGGAGATTTCATTGAATATTGAGGAGATTCAACCCTTGGATGTGTTTTGCAACCCAAAACATAGGGTTGTAGTCAAGAGGCAAAGAAAAAGGAGGAAAATAGATCAAACATCATCCACAACCCCTCAATCTGAATTTATGAATGTCATATGCAAATATTCCTAGGTCAATCCTTCTCAGGATTTGACTAAGTTATCCCAATTTGCAAGGGCATACACAACTACTACAATTGATAAGGCAACTAAAGTGAATCAATTGATCAAAGAAAAGGATCAAGAGCTTAATTAGCTTGAAGAACAGTTGGCAACAGAGCAACAAAATATTAATCGGGTTAAGGAACAGTTAACAAGAGAGAAACAAAAGAATGAGCATCTTGAAGAACAATTAAACCTGGAAAAGCAGAAAATTGACTAGCAGTCCATTCAGAGACAACAACAGTTGTCTCAAGAACTCGAACAACTTAAATTGTTGCATTAGCAAGAGATTAAATCCAAAGAAGAGAAAATCACACAGTTAAAATTCTCTTTGGGACAATTCAAAGATCATCCCAAAGGAAGCCTTAGAGGCAAATAAGGCTTTAACTCAATAGTTGAATCTACTATGCCAGAAAATATCTCTTATCGATCGATTATGCATCATAACAACATCAGTGATTGACCAAGCAGTTAATACCAAGTTAGAATTTGAATATGCGGATGATAAAGTCATAAATTATCTTTCTTGGCAAAGCACAAAAGACGGAAGAGCTGCTAAATTACCTAAAATTGAAGAGTCTCATAAAGAGATATTGCTTTCGGAATGGGAAACACAGTTGATAAAAGTAGAAAGAACTACCTCCAGGGCCAGTGCTATAATGAATAATTTTATTGAGTTGGTGAATGATAACTTATATGGTGCCAATTTAATTTCTGATTGTTCCCTAGGAAAACTTCCAAAGGAGAAAGTTTTAGAGAAGCAATGGAAGCATGATTTGGACGCCAATGAAGAGCAGCTCAACGGAGTACAAGGTCTTAACTAGGATGCACATTGGTCCTTTTTAGTCAAGCCACACAACCAACAGATGACTATCACATGCCTTGTTGATTCCATTGATCGCATGATGCCCGAGCTCTTAGATGCCACATACACAGGACAGTTACGCTCCAGGATGAGTCATCCTCCAGAAATCCAAACCATGCTCTCAATTTGTTGGTTGAAGATACAAGAGAAAGCTTAGATGCAATGAATCTCTTCAAAGCTTATCGTGATTCTATTTTTGAAATTCAAATCCCATATTTTGATGAAGGAAGATCCAACAACTCTCAACAATTTTTATGGATAGTTTGTTTTAAATTTTACTGTAAAGACCCTTTCATGTCATTTTAGAAAGGGTCCTCAATTTGCATAAACTAGATTTGAGAAGTTTGCATTTCTGCACTTCTTAATTTATTTTTTTATAAGTTGTGGATTGAGGTTTAGACTTGTTGTGAAAGAGCTTCATAAAGGCTTGCATTTTTGTTTCTTCTTGGAGTTCCCAAAATAAGAAGATTGAACCAAATTGTTACTTGCATAACGAGACTCAAATGCATATGGTACTTCTATCATTGTTATTTCATCTTGTTTTATGTAATTAACATTCCATTGATTTGTTATTGTTGATGTATTCTCATGTTTCAAACAACTTTGTATTATTTCATTTCTGAATGATCTAGAATTGTTATATTGTATACATATGTCAACGATAAATATTAGTATGTCATGCGATATGCTTTCACATTACTTTGTTTAATTTCTTATTCAATGTAATCATTATCTAAATGCATCTTTCTGTAGATAATTGAATAATCTATATTATCAATTGTCTACTATAAATCATCAAGAATCACATTATTATGAGATCACCCAGGTTATATATATATATATATATATGTTTGTTTGTATATTTTCACAAGTATTATAATCCAAACCATCTATCATCTTGTTACATATTCTAAACACCCATTCATCAAATCATACTTTATTGGGAAACTCGTCCCATAATATTGAGTCGGAGCCACCATACCGAACGAAAAAGGAGCTGCACTAAGGTCCATACCGGGTGGTTATCCCCCAATGTTGATGCTACAATTTTAGAGGCATCAACAGGTACTTGGCAATTCAGCTATCTTTGGGGGTGGGCTGGGTTTGACAGGGGGAGATCATTCAGGCCTTCCATTGGATTTTAGTGATTCTTTATTGGCACGGGGAACTTCACCAAAATGGAGGGATGACCAACACGGGGATTTCAGAGGAAGCTCATGTAGAAAAGGATTTATTTCCATAGCAGTTGGATTGTATCTTTGGGTGCCCACCCTTCGAGTACATGACATGGATGACTCAACATAGAAGTTGCATAAGGAGACAGACAAAGATTTATATGATCACGTTTCTTTCTTTACAGATGGTATGCAAAGGGATTCACGTGCTTATACGAGGTTGGATAGTGAGTGGAGCAACATGTGCATCATGTTGAACAAGACGACTTGGGGTCCTAGTATCAAGGGACTCCTTCATGACAAGATAGCATTGGGGTAGGGATGACTTAGTGCCACATTTGGGACACTGATATCATTGTAGTAGCTATTTGAGTAAGATTATAGAGGGGTGTTTGTTCAGGCATTTCTTGAGGACAAGCGATTTTTTGTGGGGAGGATTTTCATGTCCCCAATTAATAATTTTGCTAAAGGAATTCTCAAATTTGGCAATTTTGGGCAGTTAATAAATATTTGGCATATAAACTTAGGCAATGTGCGTGAAAAATGAAAATTTATAAAGTTGCCACCCCAAACATTAGAAAACCCAGGAAATTCGATGGGAAGTGGAGAGTGGGGGCCACTCCAAGGGAATACACACCCGTTGGAGGAATTCAAATTAGGTGAGAGAGAGAATTTAATGGGTAGAGCCCACAAGGAGCATCAGGGATGTCTAGCTATAAATTGGAGATGAGGCTCTCATTTTAGCAGCTTTTGAACATTTGACAAACTTTGTTGCTCCTCAAGATGTTCACCTCAGTCACAAGTGATGTTTAGAACCGAAGTTTCCCAAGGAGGAAACTCACCCTTCTCTTCAATGGAATATGAGTGAAACCCTAGGAAGGTATCACCATTTTCTTGTGGAGGAAGGGAGAGACATAGCATAGGTGCTACGAATTTTCTAAGCTGAGTTGGGACGCAAAGTCAGAGCCACGCTATCCTTTAGAGAGTTGGTGCTAAGAATTAGGAGCTACACCCATTTGCTGGAAATTACTTGCAGAATTTGTTGGAGGAGAAGTGGAAATTGCAGAGAAGAAGTGATGTGACCACTCCAATACGAAATTACCTTGTTGAGCCTATGTAGTCATTGCCTAGGCCCGTGTAGTCATTAAGAGGGAGTGCTTGTGGGTGGTCTTGTTTAGTGGAATTTGGAGCTGGGTTGTTGTGTGGGAATTAGAAGGGGGAGAAGGGATATTTTCCATCATTTTGGAGGGTTGTAAAGGAAAAACTTCTTGTAGGCCGAAATTTACTAGTAGTGGAGGTGTGGTGGGAATTTGGGGCCAATTTTGGAGCATCAAAACTAGAGGAAACCCATTCTGGGTTTTTTCTGGGCTTTTGGAAAGGAGCTCAAATCTAATTTAACAGAAGTTTTTCGATAGATCTGAGGGGTTGAATTAGGGTTTCAACATAGTGAGCAGTGCACAATTACTAGGTCAATGCAAATTTTCTGATAGATAAACTTCAGTAGCATTTGGAAATTGGAATATCCACCACCTCAACAGCTTGCATTGTGCAAGCCAAGATTCACTCTTTCTATTTCACATTGTACTGCAACAATTTATATAAAATTGCCCATTTTTGGCATCTTGGGAGCATTTTTGGCTTGTTGGTGTTTACTAAATTTTTTTTCATGTTGTATTTTCTTGCATGTTTTTTTTATCACTGTGAATTTTTCATTAGGAATATTACAAATAGGGAGAATATTATGATCATATATTTTCACATGTGGCTTGATATACAACCATTCATTTGATAGTTTCCATTGTTGCAAGTCAAGGATGGCCCCTTCATCAGATGGACATGAAGACTGCATTCCTCCATGACATGTCACAAGAAGAAGTGTATGTTGAGCAACCACAAAGATTTGAAGTAAAGGATCGAAAGACACATGTTTAAATATTGAATAAGGAATTCTATGGTTTGAAGCAAGCCCGTAGAGCATGGTATGCTTGAATAGACAATTATTTGGTGAAGTTGGGATTCACAAGAAGCAATGTAAATCCCAACCTCTACTTCAAGGTAGTCCAAGGTATGCAGTTGATTTTGTTTTTATATGTTGATGATCTATTCTTGATAGGTAGTGAGCTTCTAATGATCAAGTTTAAGAGGGAGCTAACCTTTGAATTTGATATGAAGGCCTTGGAATCATACACTACTTTCTAGGCCTTGAGTTGTGGTAAAGATCCAAAGAGATTTGCCTTTCACAAGGAAAATATGTTATGAAGCTATTAGAGAGATTTGGAATGACAGATTGCAAGTCCATGTCCACATCGATGGAAATGAACATCAAGAAGTTATGTAGAGAAGCTACATGACCCGATTTGGCGAATCCATCCGAGTATAGATAGTTGATTGGAGATCTGCTGTTCCTTGTGAACATCCATGCAAACATATTCTATGCAATGAACATGTTGAGTCAATTCATGACCAAGCCTCTCCATGCACATTGAACCACTTCCAAATACATTTTGAGATATTTACATGGGATGATCACACTTAATCTGAGATATTCTACCTGAGATGTTCGAATTCATGGATACACTGATGTCGACTCAGTAGAAAATGTTATTGACATGAAAAGTACATATGAATGTTGTTTTAGTATTGGATCTACCATGATATCTTGGATGAGAAGGAAGTAGAAGTCCATAGCATTGAATATCATTGAGGCATAATATATTGCCGCTAGCATGGATAGCTATGAAGAAGTTTGGTTGAGAAAGCTCTTTGGAGAGATATTTGAGCAAGTCCTAGACACTATAGTGATATATTGTGAAAAAAGGAGTGGGATCCATTTGACAGAGAATCCCATATTTCATGACAAGTCCAAGCACATAGATATTCAATATCACTTTATTCGATACATGGTGCAGAGAGGAGTCGTTCGACTCCATCACATATCGACATATGAGCAGATTGCAGATATTCTCACTAAGGATTTACTAAAAAGGAAGTTCTTAGTCTTCAGCGGGTAGCTTGTACTGATCAAGGTGACCCTTCTCGATAAGGGGCGTCACTGATTAAGGACACTAAGCCAACTCTTCCCCCTGTTTGAGCTCCCAGGGTGAGAAATTGAGATAGAAGGCTTCTAGGGTTGAGGGATCTATGGAAAATAAGGTTTCACCCCTATTGATTACCCATAGGATTGGAGTATAGCTCACCCTATCTTGCTATTTGTAGAGTATACCCCAGTTGGCATCATAGCCACAAGTTAGGCTTGTTGGGATTGTCCCTCCCCATCTGGCCAATGGGTTTGGGAGGCTTAGAGGCATCTGATCCTTATCTCTTGGTAAGTCAAGTATCTCGTCCAAGCTAGAATTATGATGTAGGTGTTATACCATATGAATCTTAAGGGTCATTGATGGAAAGATCGGTTGGTTGAGTAGTAGCTCCCCTACATCACCTATTGCTCGATATGGGGTCATAGTGGTAGCTCCCCTACATCACCTATTGCTCGATATGGGGTCATAGTCGTAGCTCCCCCATGAGATTCTGGGTAGTAACCCATTGACAGATATTCTGAGTAGTATCCCGATGGACAAAGGGTGGTATATTTTTCTCACTAATGATTCTTCTTCTTTAGATTTAAGAATGTTTCAGTAGATATAGTTGAGAAGAGATGGGACATACGACGACATGATGACATATCGATAGATGGACATATTGTTATAGGTGGAATCGTCCCTAGTTGAGAGGGAGTGTTAAAATATGAAACTATAGTCAAATTCCACATTGGATATCTCATAGAGAGGATGATAGCATTGAATTTATCTTTTCGAGAGGACCTAAATTGACTTAAAGAGCAACTCATTTGGACAAGAAGAATTTGGGTTTTGAATTTATTTACCCACACATACACATTTGGACAGGTTCGACTCAACATCAAATGGAAATTATTGGACATCCATGAAAGCCTATAAATATGAGTGACTTAGAGCCCATTTGGACATAAATAAAGCATATTCTTCTCTTCTTTCTAAATTGGTTGGCATAGGTTTGACAAAGGAAGCTCACACAGGGTCGAAGTTTCATTTCTGTGGCTCATAGGAATTAGGGATTATGTTTTCTGTTCGCTCACATATCATTGAGTTAAATAGACCATAATCACATGTTTACAAGGGCCAAGAGAGCAACTAAAAGCTTCAGTCACATGCATGTCAACCTGAAAGGAGCGACTGGTGTTTTTAGCTAAGGTTTCGCATTTAACTGAAGTTGACCACAGTTGACCGAATGCTGAAGGGTTTCTCTCTGTACCACAATGAATCTGGAAGTCCGTTTCAGATTTGTATTCAGTTATTTTGTTGGGTATTATATTGGGCTCATTGTACTCTCTGCTGAACATTTTATGACAAACTAATAGAAGAATAATTTCAAAGAGTTTCCCCCCTTGTGGGGTTTTTCCTTGGTCTTTGACCAAATATATTGTCTCTTGTTGTTGTGTTCATTGTCTCCTTTGTCATTGCATTTATTGTTCTATCTTCAATTATTGTTGATGAATGAAAAGACTAATTGTAATTGGAGATATTGCTAATTGAAGTGTGAAATTAGGCTAAGGTAATTGATTCAACGTAGAAAAATATGAAAAATTGACAAAAGGAACCTTTGGAGTTTTCATTTTCGCCTCTTTTTCAAACTCTCTAAACATGAAAAAGATGTCAAGTTAGACCTTCGTTGGACTCATCAAAACATAAAACAATGATGGACTTGTTGAACATGACGAGATCAAAGCACTCCTTCTCAGAGTTCATTAAACATAGCTCAGAGGGATTCATCCAAAGGATGAACTTGTAGATCAAGCATATGTTATCCTCCTCAAGCTTGTTAAAAAATAAAGAGGTATTGACCAACAATGGTTGGATAAATTGGGAAAATGGGATACTCCACCTATTATGGTAGCGAGTCACTCTTGAACACAACATTCCTCCACCTCAGCTCTATGGTTGCTGGGTTGGGAAATATGCTTGTCTTTTGGTTCATCATACCATTTTAGAGCCTTCATTTTTGGTTTTGGGTCAATGTTTCCAACTCCATTCAATGTCATTGATGTGTTCAAGTTAGGTCATTCAATACATATCTTCTACGATACCCTTAAGCCTTCATTCCATGTCTGTCATTCCTCAACCAATTCCACAAGAAAGTCATTATGTCTTGAATCCTGATTCCCATTTCATTTCGTTGATGGGGGATACATCAAGGCCCTCCTGCGATGGGTCTCTTCCTGTTGACATCTGTTACACAAGAATATCGTCACCATGACTATTTGCAGTCAGTATGGGTCTATCATCACTTATACTATCCTCCTAATCAAGTCTCAGACCTCAGCTCTTCATGTCAAGCTTTGCAAATGAGAGAAAGACATTAAAAATCAATAAAGCTCTGGTTCTGCACTTTCTCTCATTTTTGCCTGCAGGCCCACACCCTTTGTTCATGTTACCTGCGTATCTGCATGCTCTGTCTATAAAGGGGTGGGTGCGTACCCCTGTAAAAGTAAAACAGGCACAAGTTTATTCTAAAAAACTCACTTTGGGTTAATTCTAGATGATTCTAGAAGGAATTTTGACGTGGATTGTTCGCTCCAAGGTGGTTCATGCATTCCAAAAGAGAAGGAGCTAATCCCTTGATAGGAGGAGCTATCCCTTTGAAGGAGGACCTAGTAACTTCCCTCCATTGCACTATAAATTAAGGCATTGGGTTAGTTGTTGGGGAGGTTAGAAGCTAAACATTTTTAAGGGTAAATGCTGATGGAATTGGGACTTCCTAGTTAAACTTGAAAGGAGAGATCACATACCTTTTTGGTTTCATTGGGAAGTGAGTGAAACTTGTCAAAGTAGAGGAGACTTCTTGTCAGACCCTAGGAGGAGTTTGTACAGCATCAAGGCACAAGTTTTAAAGTTCTTCTTTCATTTGAATTAATACAATCAGATTCATTTTTCTCGACAAATTGTCTTATGTGGTTTGTTTCATAATCTCCTTGATCATTATGATCAATATGCTTTATGATATTGGCCTTTCAGGTGCTATTTAAATTCTTTTCTTGTTTGTGTTCACAGCCTTACTTCAAGGAAGCTCATTTGGAGCAAGGGAGCGAGGCTTCCACAAACTTGCATTAGACCCAAGGTAGGCCTAAAACACTTGTATGCCTTTGTTTGTAATTGCATATTTAGACAAAGATAGTTTTTGATTGGCTTGCTTATCACTAGATATCTTTAGATACTAGGAAGGTCGATCTTGTCCACAACCTCGACACATTCCGTGTGACAAAATGACGACTCTGCTAGGGACTTGATTGTTTTCCTTGTTTTTACTTTGACCTGAGAAACTTGTGTTTTTGCTTCTATTTTTGGCTTGTTGTGTGTGGAATTGGGTGGATTTAGTGGATCTAGGATTGTTTTTGCTTTTCATAAATTTAGGAGAAGCCCGCACCCTGTGCTTGTATACAGTGCGTACTTATACACATGTTTACTTTGCACACAAAGCATGCACGCACCTGTGTAAACTCTGAACCTGCGAACCCTGCTAAACTTTTGAAAAACTTGACTTTTAATCTTTCAATTAGTTTTATTTGGGTTTAGATGTTGTTATCCTCTACCCAGACCTGCATGTGACTTGTTAAAAGCTTTCCTTGGTTTAATTCCATTGGTGTTAGGGTTTTAGGTGAAATTCCTAGAAGTTTTGGTTGCCAGTCTTGATTTTCATTTCGGTCTTGTAGTAGCTCAGAGCTTAGAAGTGTAGAAGCCTCAGATCACCTTGGTTTTTACTGGCCTTCTTATGAGTCTGACCATTTGCAAAATCTACCTTTGTTGAGGAATCCATCTTGTGTTTTCTCTTTGCGAAACTTCGAAAAATCTTGTGTTAAAAGTTTGGATTTCATCTTTACAAAAGAGAACAAAAAAAATTACTTGTTTTTTGACTGATTTGTGATTCTGGACAAGTTAGTCTTTGGTTTGCTTATCACCTAGTAAAACATCCTTAAAAAAAAACATCTTGTAAGCTTTTACTACAAGTAGTTTTTTATAGTTTGTAGATCTTAAGATTTGCTTTATTCATAGTTTTCTCAAGATTTGCTTCAGTCATAGTTTTGAGTGTTTTTATAAAAATAGAAAAATCTCTTTTGAAAAAAGTTTGTTTTGGTAGCATTTGAGCGTTTGAAAGAAAAGGGAAATTTTTGTGAAAATAACTAAAAATAACTAGTTGTCTCGTTTTGAGTGCATTGGAAAAAAAACTCTTCTTTTAATTTGTTTGCTAAGAAATATTTGTGTTTACACGCATTTGCATTCTCAAACTCTTTCCTAGCTATAAGTTCATTGAAGAGAAAATATTGTTTAATCATCTTAAGTGCATCTTTTTAGTGATTTTGAGTCGAGTCTTCACACCATGAGTTTCATCTCCGCACCTATTGACTTAATCAAAAACCAATAAAAGTAACACTTAAAGTAAAATCAATCTAGTAAATCTTTTTATTTCTAGGGCTCTATTACACCAACATAGCTTAGGCTAGTGTTTTGGAGTAGGGAGTACTTAACTCTCCAAGACAGTAAATAAAACAAGTAGCTGTATCTTGCGGTAGGAGAGAAATCCAATTGTTGCATCTATGCTCTGGGAAAGCTCCTCTTAAAGGAGAAGCACGAGATTGTGTCCGAACCAGTGTGGGAATCAATCCTTCCCCCTTGGGAATGACGCCAGATATTCACGTATTAAAAATGGTAAACCACAGATTAACCATTGTCGAGGAGCCTGGGGTCACTTATTGGTAAACCTTGGTTTACGTCAAGGAGCCTTCAAGGGGATTGAGCTTGTTACTCTGCCCTTGCATGCGTATCGGATCATAGACTATTCTCCCAGGTATATTTGTTTCTGTTGGTAACCATAGTGACCATATTCTATAGGATTCTTCCTAAGGTGACGGTGGCGGGAAGATCCCACTGTACCTGGAGAAGACATCGGCTAGACTCACTTGGATTTTCTGAGGGGTTCTCTTCACTCGAGACGGTTAAGTGGAGAAACTTGTGCCAGTCTATTCATTAAGCGGGTTGTCGGGGTAACTATTCCAACCACTATTTCTGTATCGAACTCTGCTACGTTGGATTTCATCACCAACTAGTGTTTTCGGTACGGAAAGTTACTGCTTGTGTGTGATTGATCTCCTAGATTCTTTAGGTGTGTGATTCAATTTGTTTGGTTCTTTAGAGGCTTTAGGTGGTTTTCATTGAGATTTTACTTTGCTTTCGTGTGAAGTAGTTAAAAGTTTTTAACCGTGGCTGAATTACTGAGGAAGTCCCGTAGACTTCGGGGACAACCTCCTGAGTTTTCACCAAGCCAGTGTGAAGGGCTACGGGCCATGGTAACTCCTAATGATAGTAGAAGTGGGTCACCTGAAAGAAGACAATCTGCTTTGGCGGGATATAATCCTGATTTTTCGGCATTAATAGCATATTATAGTACACAGCCTGTATCCATTTCAGAAGTTACTGGTAGTGTTGCATCTACTAGTGATATAGGTGAAGAACCTGAAATATCTGAACCCGAATCTGAAATTGCTGCTACTCCAATATTAGGGTTGGCTTCTCCGGCTTCTAGTGGTCCTAGTTCACCTAGGGTAGAAACAATAATTACCCAAGATCTTCCTTCTGGACTAATAGCTATTGAAGAAATTTCTATTTCGGACAACGAAGAAGGCATCCCTATTCCAGAAGATCGACCTACCTTAGACCCTAGGGAGCGTGAATCAATCTTTTACAGCCCACCTAGGAGCAGTGCTTGGTATATCTCATTGACTGGTTTTTTGGAAAACCCGGGACTAAGTTTTTCACCACCTCGTATTTCTTATCACCCAACACCTAGAGGTTACTATCCTCCGTTGAATATGTCTAAGCAGTCATCCATGTTTTCTCAATCTCCGGAAGCCTTTTTGTACAGCGGTCCTTCTGTTCCCGTTGGGTATCAGTCTATGTCTGGTACTTTTTCAGGAGCATCTCCTCAACCTATTGAACAAAAGTTATTAACTGGAAATAATGGTACTAAACTGTTGAGTGTAGAAGATATTCTCATTGAGTGTATAAGGTTCTATTCCCAATCCTCAACCGCAAGGTGGCCAGTTTCCGCCTGGGGGGAAACCTCAAGG
Source organism: Pinus taeda (assembly GCA_000404065.3). Classification (NCBI taxonomy): domain Eukaryota; kingdom Viridiplantae; phylum Streptophyta; class Pinopsida; order Pinales; family Pinaceae; genus Pinus; species Pinus taeda. Next base: position 222,648 of record APFE030651430.1, read on the forward strand.
TACTCAGTATGTGCCTGGGGGGCAACCTCAAGATACCCAGTATATGCCTGGGGGGCAACCTCAAGGTACTCAGTTTGCACCTGGGGGAAAACCTCAAGGACAGTACATACCTACGGGACAATACGTTCCTCAAGGTCAACCCCAGACTCAGTATGTACCCCAAGGTCAACCTCAGTATCAATATGTACCTCAGGGTCAACCTCAGTATCAATATGCACCTAAAAATCAACCCCAATATCAATATGTACCTCAAGGTCAACCCCAGTATTAGTACGTGCCTCAGGGTTATCAACCCCAAGGTCAGTACCCAGCTCAAGGTTACCAACCACCTTCGAGTCAATCATATTATCAACCCTACCCTCAACCCGGTTATGGTCCTCAATATCCTCAACCTATTATGGGTCCATACCCCAGAACAAATTTAGTGTGGGATCCATCTCAACCTCAACAGGTCTTGTAACCAAATGCGCAGTTGTCATCTCAAACTGGACAACCCTTGGTTTCTAGTTCATCCCAGCAACCTGTCCAGTCTACTGTTCAAACTTCTGCACCTTATGTAGTTTCTCAATTTGGGCCTAGTACGCCCTGTACTCTGCCTCAAATGTCTGCTGCAACTACTACAACATCTGTTACATCTACCCCACCTTCTTCTGGAGTATCGACAGCTCCGGTTTCTACTGTCCTTGCATCTACTCCTCAAACATCTTTACCTCAGTTTGGACCCACGGTCCACACTTCGGTTCAGATGCCTGTAGGAAGTATGGTTGTCACCACTCAACCTCAGTTTAATCAACAACCGTACCAAGGACAGTACCAATACGGTCCTGCTACACAGCAACCAACCTATCAATATCAACCATACCCTAGGTATACATATCAACAACCTCAGCAACCCCAGTATGGTCCGGTTAATCCTGGTTTTCCAGGAGGACAAAATATCCCAAATGCAATTCCAATTCCTAGTTATCCTGGATATCCTCCTCCTGGGGCTGGCCTACAGAACCAGAGTTTTAGAGACCCTAATCGTTAGTTACCGTTTATCGCAACTTTGGACTTTCCTGACTTGACGTGCCTTACAAACGAACCAATTAACTATCTTCAGTATTGGCTGCCAATGCCACATAAGTTGCCCAGTGATATTCCTAAGTTCGAAGGTAAGCCAGGAGAGGACCCATTGAACCATGTGATGACTTATCACCTCTGGTGTGCGTCTAATTCCATTTCAGATGATTCAATTCATTTACGACTTTTCCAGTGCACTCTAAATGTTCTTGCGGCCAAGTGGTACATTGAGTTACTGCAAGCCACTTTTAATAACTTTAGTTAGTTAACTACTTCATTTTTAACTCACTTTCAGTTGCCGGTCAGATATGACAATGGCACGAAATTACTAACTTCATTAAAGCAGTCAACATCCACTTACATTTCAGATCATATCCATGAACGGAGACGTCGACGGCGTTTAGTGAAAGTTTTTATCCTGGATCAGATCTTAGCTAAATGGTTTGTAAAATCTTTACTGCCCAAGATCACTGAAGATGTAGCTAAGGCTGGAGTCGTTACTGAGGAGCAAGTAATTGCTCAAGCATAGTACCTTGACTTAGTTTATACTTAGTCAGGTATGTTACACGAGAAAATCCCTGATCTACCCAAACAAAATCAAATCGTTGCTGCTCCTTCAGGGTCTCATGCCGATGATGGTATGATTGGTACGGTTAATACCAAAAGTAAGAAGAAATCTTCCAAGAATTCTTCTCCTATCATAACCTTGCCAGATTCCCCGACAGGAGAGTCTTTCGCGGAGCTTTCTACCGATATTCATGTTGTAGAGTCATCTACAACTAAATCAAAAACCGGTGGTAAGAAGAAAGGGAAGAAGAAGAATAAAATAGATAAGAATTTGAAAGAGAAATCCGAAAAAGCGGAATCAACTAATGAAAAACACAAACCTCATTATCTGTGTCTCATCTGTGATGAAGAACATTTTACGAGAGACTGCCCTCATCGTGCAGAGGTTGCGAAAATTGTCAAAGGTTCCCAAACTCCTGCTATTTTGAAGGATCCTTTTCCAAATGAAGACAGTAAGATGATAGGTTCATCCTCCAGTGCCAATGAAGAACCCATATTGATGATGTCCCGTGTTAGGATTGTGACTCGATCGCAAGATTATGGCAGTAAAAGTCCAGCTGATGGTAAAGAAGCAGAATCTTCCCATTTGAATCCATCAACCTCAGCTCCCAGTTCCGATCCACTACAGATCGAGAAACCTAATCCAGACTTAGTAATCAAACCGCCCGCCAAGGGTATACTTTGAAAGTCTGCTTTCAATCCACATGTGAGAGAAGCTCAGAACTATAACATTGTTGAGGATTTAGTTGTTTCACCCTCAGCAATGTCGGCTTTGGATGTGCTACAATCCTGTCCAGCACAACGCAAATTACTTTTGTCGGCTATAGGAGCTGTTGACGTTCAAGACCCGAACCTTATAATCTTCGATCTAGAAAATAGTGCACTGCGCTTACCTCATCAAATGGCTGTCCAAATTCCAGTGATAGTCAAAAACAGACCTGTTCATAGGACTGTGATTGATGAGGGAGCTTCCACGTGTATTATGTCGATACGGTGTTGGAGATCGCTTGGTTCTCCTTCACTAAATCAATCCCCGACGATTCTAAAGTCCTTTGATGGCCGTGGGTTTCATCCTTTTGGCATTCTACAGGATTTACCTATAAGGGTTGAAGGTAAAACCGTTAATCTAGATGTGGAGGTGGTTGATGCCCCTCTAGATTACAACCTTCTCTTGGGTCATAGTTGGTCTTACGCTATGATAGTTTTCGTTTCATCGGTCTTTCGACTTATAAAGTTCCCTCATAATGGAAAGATCGTAACCTTAGACCAGTTGTCTTACTTTTCATCCGACCCAGCCTTTGCTGAGAACATTCAGCATGTTGATAAAACGACGATCCCATATAAGGATGTTGGAGTAGGACTAGTTAAAGATTCCAGTTTACTGGGCACTTTTCCTTTTCCTCCTATCAACGCATCGTCTTCTACTGCAACTATTCATATGATTTCATCAGGTACCGTTGTTAATGATGATCCTTGGATCATACCTTCTGAATCTGAGATCGACTCATTTGGTACTTCTATGCCTTTGAGTCCGTATGAGCTTGCGTATCAGACCGTGCAGTCGTTTTCCGACACAACATCAACCCAAATCGACTTAATGAATGTGGTCCATGAGGAATCATTTTCAACATCAAACTCGGATTCAATAACGTTTTCTGAACTTGTTCAAACTGATGAACAAATTCGTGAAATCCTATGTGTCGATGAATTACCATGGGAAGATCTCCATCACAGATCTTCGTTTTTACCTGAGAGCGATCATTTTGAAAATGATTTTTCATCAATTTTTACGACTGAATATGTCAAGGATGCTCAGAATCCAATGAAACATCCCGATTCCGAGTTAAACTTAGGAAATATTTCTCGAACTATTCCCCTTGACATTTCAGTCAAGCCTGGAATTGTTGAAAACGTTCATATAGGTGCCTCTTGTACAAAAGATGAAATTCAAACATATAAGGCCCTATTTCAAGAATTTCGCGATGTGTTTGCCTGGTCATATGAGGAAATTCCAGGAATTGACCCAGTAATTGTAATTCATGAAATCAAAACTTACCCGGACGCTAAACTCGTCTGGCAACGTTTGCGTCAGATTCACCCAAGAAAATCTGTTGCGATTAAAGAAGAAGTTGAAAAATTACTCAAAGCAGGTTTCATTTATCCGATCCCGTTAATGGATTGGGTATCGAATATTGTTCCTGTTAACAAAAAGCAAGGGACAATAAGAATATGTATCGACTATAGGGACATTAATCGAGCATGTCCAAAGGACAATTACCCTACTCCCTACATCGATCAAATCATTGATGATTGTGGCGACAACGAAATTTTCTCCTTCATGGATGGCTTTTCCGGATACAATCAAATCAATATTCTACCTGCTGATCAACCAAAAACGACATTCATTTGTCCATGGGGGACATTTGCTTATTGTAAATTACCTTTTGGGCTCAAGAATGCCGGGGCAACTTTTCAACAAGCCATGTCTTATGCTTTTCATGATATCAAGCACATTGTGCAACCCTATCTCGATGACTTGCCTACTCATTCATTACATCGAGCTGATCATCTCGTCCATTTAAGAGCAATTTTTATGAGGTGTAGGCATTATCGGATTAGGTTGAACCCCCACAAGTGTGTTTTTTGCATTGAAACGGGTCAGTTATTGGGGTTTGTTGTTTCGAAAGCCGGCATTCACGTCGATCCCTCGAAAGTTGAAGCCATTATCAAATTGCCTCCTCCTTCGAGTTTTCGCCAACTCCAAAGTTTGCAAGGGAAAGTAAACTTTTTACGTCGATTCATCCCTAACTACGCCGAGATCACAAAAGGTTTTACCCGGTTGTTGAAGCAGAATACTTCATTCTTTTGGGACGAGATAGCTGAGAAATCTTTTGATGTGCTAAAACACGCGTTGACCCATCCACCGTTGTTGCATCCTCCCAACTACAACCAGGACTACTTCTTGTATCTCGTCGCTTCCTATTCCACCATCAGAATGGTGTTAGTTCAGGAAGATGAATTTGGTACTGAACATGTGATATATTACCTTAGTCGCACGCTAAATCCAACTGAGCTAAAATACTCACATGTGGAGAAATTGGCATTAGCAGCTGTTCAAGCTGTCCAACGATTTCGTCATTACATTTTACTACGTAAGACTATAGTTATTTCTGATTGCAACCCTATGATCTATATTTTGACCAAGAAATTGCTCGGGGGCAAGTACTCCAAATGGATTGTTATCCTGCAGGAGTTCGACTTGGAGTTTGAAAAGTCTAAGTCAAAGAAATCTTTAGTTTCTGCGGAATTAATGTGTGACTTCCCGCGTGCTGACACGGAAACTGTGGCGGAGGAGCCCATTGCGGACGAATCCTTGTTTTTAATCAGCACTTTAGATCCGTGTTACGGGGATATCATCGTTTATCTCCAAACCCAATCCTTTCAGCCAGATATTTCACGATCGGACCGTCGAAAAGTACGATTCCAGTCCCAACAATTCAAAATTATTGGAGATACTCTTTATCATCGTGGGGTGGACTCTGTTTTTCGACGTTGTTTGACTCATGAGGAAGCTGAAAGGGTCCTCGATGACTGTCACTCTGGAGCGTGTGGCGGTCATATGTCTGGGTATGCCACAACCCAAAAGATATTGCACGCTGGCTATTTCTGGTCGTCCATCTTTAAAGATTGTATTATTGTGGTCTGAAAATGCCACAACTGCCAAATTTTTTATCGAAAGGTGCACGCTCCACCTGCTCCTCTCCACCCTATAATTTCCGTTGGTCCTTTTTCCAAATGGGGTATCGATTTTATTACATGTAACCCTCACTCGGCCGGGGGGCATGCATATATTATCCTTGCAGTAGATTATTTTACCAAGTGGGTCGAGGCGATGCCTACATTTGAGGCAGACGGAAAAACAGCTGCGATTTTTGTATTCAATCATATAATTGCTAGGTTTGGTGTTCCACGCATGATTATCACTAATCATGGGCGTCATTTTCGAAACATTATGATGACTGAACTTACAGGCCAACTTGGCTTGCGTCATGACAGTTCAACTCCTTATTATCCACAAGCTAATGGCCTAGTTGAAGCCATCAACAAAGTTCTAGTCATCATGATCCGACGAATCATTGATATTCATCGGTCAAATTGGCACAACATGCTATTTTCAGCGCTGTGGGTGTATCGAACCTTAGTTAAAACATCAACAGGGTTCACTCCTTTCCAACTAGTTTATGGTTTGGAAGCTGTGTTACCTATTGAGTGCGAAATCCCGTCATTGCGAATGGCCATCGAGTTACTTCCAGCCATTTCCGAAGAGGAAATACGCTTGTTATACTTGGCTCAGCTAGATGAGAATCGCCACGATGCTGCATTAGTGATCGAATCTCATGCCAAACGTATTAAAGCTCAGTATGATTGAAATGTAACCCCTCGAAATTTTTCGGAAGGAGATCTAGTATTATCGTACGATCAAGCAAATGATAGATTAGGCACTGGAAAATTCGTGCCTATGTGGCATGGTCCCTATGTTGTCAAGCGAAAGCTAGTGAAAGGGGCCTATGAATTGGTTGAATTTGAGGTGGTCTCTTTAGGTAAACCTAGAAATGGTCTTTTACCTTGGAAGAGGTATTATGCTTAAAAACAGTGTGGAGTTTTTTCAGTTAGGTTAAGTTTTGCTTCTGAGCTGGTGTGCTTTAGATTAAAAGTGTGGCCCTTAGCTTAGAGAGTTGAGTCGTTTTTCGTCGTTCTTCTGCTTCATCTTGGTTTTACGTTTTGATGTCGCAGATGATCGCGGCCTCTCCAAACAACATTGGTTTCGCTGAATTTTGTTTGTTGTAGTGACACTGGAATATTTCTTTCCGCGCTTGGGTTATTCTATTCACCCTCTGCGAGTTGGTATCTAGCATGGGGTAAGCTCTCTCGGTCAAACGACAACAACATTGCAGTCGTATAGATGCAGTTCATTGAGTTATTATCTGAATCTATTTCATTTGGGATTCGGAGTTTGATAGTGAGGTTAGATTCTGAACTCGTTGTATTACAGCTTAATAGAGTATACACCATTAGAAATCCAGTTTTATTAAGATTATTTTTGAAGAGTGCGTCTCTTGGAACGTGAATTTGACTATATTGAATATCAGCATATTCCAAGATCTTTAAATACATTAGCAGATGCAATTTCTTCTCAAATGTTAAGTAAACATGTGCAATAATCATACAAGTAAATTTAAAAACATTCCATAACATGTTTAACAAGACAAGCTGGTAATAATGATATCATATGTATAGGAGTGTGTCAAAATAATACATCATCCTCGATCATAGGTTGAAAAACACCTTATGATCGGCAAAAATGATAAGTACAAAAAGCAAAAATGTCATATGTGACTACAATAGGTGATCATCCCATCAATGGTGATGATCCCGACACGAAACCACTACACGGGCCACCTTACAAAGGAACCTCCTAAAAGGTCCTGCGACTCCAATCACATAGCGCTGAAGTCGACGAGGGATGTCATCTATACTAGTCTCGTGCATGTCCCCTGTCAGACGCTCTAAATGGCTCTCCAGCTCGGCTAAGGTATCTGCTGATTCGTCGTGTGGGGCTGGAGCCGGTGCAACTGGTTGTTTCCTCTCGTAAGGCCGGAGAGCGGCTGGTCGCCGTGGGCCCACATCTGCATTTGAAACTTTTTACTATAAGTTTTGGGACGATATAGAAACAACAAAAAATTTAAATTAGGAAAAATGTTGAAAATGATTTTACCTGCATCATCCCATTGCTCTCCTGGTGGAAGAACCATGTCTAGCTCTCCACGAAAATCAACCCCAGCATAAGGAAAGTCCTGGATAGCAAAAACCTGATTTTCCAACCATTGGAAATACTCAAGTTTGAACCGAATGACCTTGGTCCCCTCATCAGGATGACGAGCCATAACTGCAACCCATCGCATCAATTTGGGCTCTCGAGGAAGCCCAGCTCCAACAGTAAGCTGCTACAGGATCAGCATCGGAACCCTCTCCAGGCCAAAACTCACAACTATAGCCCCATAACCAAAGATCTTTAGCTGTCCGATTTTGGACCTGGTTAGTTGGCCCTTCACATTAGCCAACACAGCATCACACCAGTTGAAAATGGTGCCTCGAAAGCAATCAACTGCCATCCACATCTGGGATCCGGTGGCAAGGTGTAGCGCTGCACTCCTGCAGAGTTTGGTAATTGTGAATGCTATAACCATGAGTTTAGGAAGGGATATGGTTTTGATATCTATCCCTTTGTCCCAGTTCTGGACATTGCAAAACTCTAGGCGGAGGCTCTCGACAGATTGGCCACCTGCCCTGGGCCCAAATAGAGTTAAGTGTTCACCCCTCCTGGGCAAACCAGTCAAGAAGTATATATCAGCTGGCTCAATTTCGAGCTCGTGTCCACCAATAAAGAAACATTGGTCCTGTATACTCCATCTATCAACCAGCCACTGCAAAAAGTCCACCTAGGCCCTCATGCCAGGTATGGCCTCGAACTTGTACAAGCAACATGCCTTTAATGCATTGATCGAAGGTTGATGATTCATCGCGGTGAGGTCCACATCCTCGTGCTCCCGTTCTCGCCAATCAAGCATGATGTATATCCTACAATCAAGTAAAAAGGTGAATTAGAATATGCAAAATTGATTTCATTGGGTATTTTTTGAGTTAGTTAGGTTTTTGTAAACCTATGCGCGGGGTATGCACCCCCTTGTTAGGGATAGTGCGTGGGGTCCACACCTTGCCTTCACGGCAGGTGTGTACCCCTAAATTTTTCAGATTGCAAAAAAGTCAGGGTACGCAGGTCCCCTGTGGTAAACCTGCGGGCCCCTGTGCGCGGGTTTCTAAACATAAAAACCTCCTAAAAACAAAATTTAAACCCTAAAAAACAATTTAAAACGGACAAAAATGAATAGTAGGATGATGTGGATTACCTGGAGGAGACGACGTTCGATTACGACGGATGGATTTTCCGCAATCTTCGCGGGAAGTTTCTGGTCAAAAGCCCTTTTTTCTCACCCAAATCTCAAATGGTAAAAATGAATGGTAAAAAGTCCTTTTCATAAGTTTTTTGGGTAAATAAATTCTAAATTTGTTTATGTTTCACTTTAAAAAGGTGTTTTTTGCAATATTTTAACCTATTATTAAACAGGTATGAGTAATGTTTGAGTTTTTGTTTAGGATAACGGATTTTCAGGCGAAATCAATCATTTTCAACGAAAAACCATTAGAGTCATCTTTAAGCTCTTTTCTAACTCCTAAAACATGAAAAGATTTCCGAGTCTTTCTTTCTAAGCTCGTTAAAACAGAACTAAAAAGACGGTCCTCTTATAGCCCTTTTCTGACCGTAAAAACATGAAAATATTGTCGGATTTTTGTCGTTTCAAATTCGATATTGGTCATAAAACGACGTATCGTTGATCGCTTTTTTACTTTTTCAGATCAAAGGCACTAATTACGAAAAGTACTCCTTGGTCGTAAAAGATCAAGTGGTTCTCTCAAGTATTGTTTTATACTTTTTCGGGCTTGGGAGACACAAATTTATGAAAAAGTCAACCCTGGAGTCTTCTTAAGTTTTTTCAGACTCTTTAAAAATGAAAAACGCTGAGTTTCTCCTATACTGGACTCGTTAAATTTTGCCAGTAAAGGACCTGTTCCATTAGAAACAGGAACGGACCACTCCTTCTTAGGGTTCGAATTTAAACTAAGTTGGACTCATCCGAAGGATGAGCTTATAACCAAGCATATGCTATCCTCCTCAAGCTTGTAAAAAAATAAAGAGGTACTTGCCAAACATGGTGGGGGAAAAAGAGAGAAAAATGAGCCTGCTTGTCATACTTTGTAACCACTCTTGAACACGACACTTTCATTCACCTGGGTTGGGAAATCCTTTACCTAATAGTTGATCAAACCAAATTGAAAGTCTTCAGCCGGTTTCTGGGTATTAACTTTGGGTCAATCGTCACCAAACCAGCTGGTGTGTCGTTATGTGTTCAAGAGGTCAGTGCGAATAAGCCATTCATCTGCAAAGATATCTGTCATTCCATCTTGACCATCCCTGAGTCAGTCCTTGCAACTAAATTTCTTCAAACTTGATCTATGATTTCGTGTCGTGGGCTTGCCTACGACAGATCGCTTTCTATCGACTTCAGCTCTTCATCTAGAAAGATGATCTAGAAATCGCAAGTACCTTGGAATCTGCATGCCTCAATGGCAGGTTTCTCGTCTTCAATGTTAGGTTGCATCATTGACCTCCGATCGAAGGATTCTGTGACATATTCGACATCGACACATCTAATCACATCTCATGGATTGTACTGAGTACTTTGAGAGCCATTGACATTATTGGTGGTTTCTCTCACACTTGTTAACAGTTTACATCATCGACTGGTAATCAAGTGGTTTCTACCATGTCCGACTTCGACACATTTATTCACATGGATAGAATCGTACTATTTCGAGGAGTAGAAATGAAGACCCTGGATCTAGTTTCCACCATCCAGGCTGAGAGGAATTTTGTATTCATTATGTTGTAGACTATTCATAAACAGATGGCTGCGTCCATACTGTGTCTACATGTGTCTATACTTATGATGTATTACAAGATCATTCCTATATCAGAGCAGCAGTTAGTTTTCTAATCATTTTTTTAGTTTCCTAGTCAGTTTTGATCTGAGTATGGGAATGCCTACCTCAGTGATGATATGATCTCATATATATATTTTGCACTTGAATGTTTTTACAGGTTCCAACCGGGCTCTCCGCAAGATAACCCTCGAAATGATAAAGTACTTCACTCTTCTTAAATGATAAATGAAATCCTCATCTACTATAGACTTCGCAATTTAGGGGGAAACCTGTTACACAAAAATATCGTCATCATGATTATTTGCAGTTAGTATGGGTCTATCATCACTTATACTAGCCTCCTAAACAAGTCTCAGACCTTAGCTCTTCATGTCAAGCTTTGCAAAAGAGAGAAAGATAATGAAAATCAATATTACTCTGGTTCCGCACTTTCTCCTACTTTTACCTGCGGACCCGCATCCTTTGTTCATTTTACCTGCGTACTGCACGCTCTATCTGTAAAGGGGTGGGTGCGTACCCCTGTAAAAGTCAAAAAGGCGGAAGTTTATCCTAAAAAACACACTTTTGGGTTAATTCTAGATGTTTCTAGAAGGATTTTGACGTGGATTGTTCACTCCAAGGTGGTTCATGCATCCCAAAAGAGAAGGAGCTAATCCCTTGATAGGAAGAGATATCCCTTTGAAGGAGGGATTTATCCCTTTGAAGGAGGACCTAGTAACTTCCCTCCATTGAACTATAAATTAAGGCATTGGGTCAGTTGCTAGAGAGGTTAGAAGCTGAACATTTTGAGGGTAAATGCTAATGGAATTGGAACTTCCTAGTTAAACATGAGAGGAGAGATCACATACCTTTTGGTTTCATTGGGAAGTGAGCGAAACTTGTCAAAGTAGAGGAGACTTCTTGTCGGACCCTGAGAGGAGCTTGTACAGCATCAAGGCACAGGTTGTAAATTTCTTCTTCATTTGAATTAATACAATCAAATTCATTTTTCTCAACAAATTGTCTTATGTGGTTTGTTTCATAATCTCCTTGATCATTATGATGAATATGCTTTATGATATTGGCTTTTCAGGTGCTATTTAATTTGGTTTGCTTGTTTTTGTTTGCAGAATTACACTTCAAGGAAGCTCATTTGGAGCAAGGGAGCGAGGCTTCCACAAACTTGCATTGGACCCAAGGTAGGCCTAAAACACTTCTTTGCCTTTTTTTTACTTGCATATTTAGAGAAAGATAGTTTTTGATTGGCTTGCTTGTCACTAGATATCTTTAGATACTAGGAAGGTCGGTCTTGTCCACAACCTCGACTCATTCCGTGTGACAAAATGGCGACTCCACTGGGGGACTTGATTGTTTTCCTTGTTTTCACTTTGACCTGAGAAACTTGCGTTTTTGTTTCTGTTTTTGACTTCTTGTGTGTGGAATTGGGTGGATTTAGTGGATCTAGGTTTGTTTTGGCTTTTCATAACTTTATGTGAAGTCCGCACCCTGTGCTTGTATCGCAATGCGTACCTCTATGAATGTTTACTTTGCACACAGAGCGTGCATGCACCTGTGCAAACTCTGAGCCTGCGGACCCTGCTAAATTTTTGAAAAACTTGTTTTTTCCTCTTTTAATTAGTTTTATCTTGTTTTAGGTGTTGTTACCCTCTGCCCAGACCTGCTTGTGACTTGTCAAAAGCTTTCCTTGGTCTAATTTCATTGGTGTTAGGGTTTTAGGTGAAATTCCTAGAAGTTTTGGTTACCGGTCTTGATTTTCATTTTGGTCGTGTAGTAGCTCAGAGCTTAGAAGCATAGAAGCCTCAGATCACCTTGGTTTTTATTGGCCTTCTTATGAGTCTGACCATTTGCAAAATCAACCTTTGTTGAGGAATCCATCTTGAGTTTTCTCTTTCCAAAATTTCGAAAAGCTTGTATTAAAAGTTTGGATTTCATTTTTACAAAAAAGAACAAAAGATTGCTTGTTTTTGACTGATTTGTGATTCTGGACAAGTTAGTCCTTGGTTTGTTTATTGCCAAGTAAAACATCCTTGAAAAGACAAAAATATTTTGTAAGCTTTTACTTCAAGTAGTTTTTTATAGTTTATAGATCTTAAGATTTGCTTCGTTCATAGTTTTCTCAAGATTTGCTTTAGTCATAGTTTTGAGTGTTTTTATAAAAAGACAAAAATCTCTTTTAAAAAAGTTTGTTTTGGTAGCATTTGAGCGTTTGAATGAAAAAGGAAATTCTTGTGCAAATAACTACTTGTCTCATTTTGAGTGCATTGGAACAAAAACTCTTCTTTAAATTTGTTTGTTAAGAGAGATTTTTGTTTACACACATTTGCATTCTCAAACTCTTTCCTAGCTAGAAGTTCATTGAAGAGAAAAGATTGTTTGATCATCTTAAGTGCATCTTTTTAGTGATTTTAAGTCGAGTCTTCACACCACGAATTTCATCTCCGCACCTCTTGACTTAATCAAAACCAATAAAAATAACGCTTAAAGTAAAATTAATCTAGAAATATTTTTATTTATAGGGCTCTATTATACCAACATAGCTTAGGCTAGTGTCTTGGAGTAGGGAGTACTTAACTCTCCAAGATAGTAAAACAAACAAGTAGTTATATCTTGCGGTAGGAGAGAAATCCAATTGTTGCATCTATGCTCTGGGAAAGATCCTCTTAAAGGAGAAGCATGAGATCGTGTCCGAACCAGTGTAGGAATCAATCCTTCCTCATTGGGAACGACGCCAGATATTCACGTATTAAAAAGGGTAAACCTCGGATTAACCATTGTCAAGGAGCCTAGGGTCACTTGTTGGTAAACCTTGGATTATGTCAAGGAGCCTTCAAGGGGATTGAGCTTGCTACTCTACCCTTGCATGCGTATCAGATCGTAGACTGTTCCCCCAGGTATATGTGTTTCCGTTGGTGACCATAGTGACCATATTCTATAGGGTTATTCCTAAGGTGACGGTGGTGGGAAGATCCCACTGTACCTAGAGCAGATGTCGGCTAGAGTCACTTGGATTTTCTAGGGGGTTCTCTTCACTCGAGATGGTTTAGTGGAGGAACTTGTGCCAGTCTATTCATTAAGCAGGTTACCGGGGTAACTGTTCCAACTGCCATTTCTGTATTGAACTCTGTGACGTTGGATTTCATCACCGACTAGTGTTTTCAGTACAGAAAGTTACTGTTTGTGTGTGGTTTGATCTCCTAGATTCTTTAGGCGTGTGATTCAATTTGTTTGGTTCCAACCTCCTGAGTTTTCACCAAGCCAGCCTGAAGGGCTACGAGCCGTGGTAACTCCTAGAGACAGTAGAGTTGGGTCACCTGAAGAAGGAGAGTCTTCTTTGGTGGTACATCCTGATTTTCAAGCTTTAGTAGTAGATTATAATACACAGTCTGTGTCTGTTTCCAAAATTACTGGTAGTGTTTCATCTACTAGTGATATAGGTGAAGAACCTAAAACTGAAATTGTTGCTACTCCAACATCGGGGTTTAACTCTCCAGCTTCAAGTGGTCCTGGTTCACCCAGGGTAGAAAGAGTAATTACCCAAAATCTTCCTTCTAGACTAATAGCTATTGAAGAACTTGCTACTCCGGAAGAAAAAAAAGCCATCCCTATCCCTAAAAATCAACCTGTTATAGAGCTTAGGGAGCGTGAATAAATCTTTTACAGTCCACCTAGGAGCAATGCTTGGCATCTTTCATTGAATAATTTTTTGGAAAACCTGGGACTAAGTTTTTCACCACCTCGTATTTCTTATCACCCAACACCTAGGGGTTACTATCCTCCGTTAAATATGTCAAGATAGTCATCCATGTTTTCTCAATCTCCAGAAGCCCTTTTGTACGGCAGTCATTCTGTTCCCGCTGGGTATCAATCACTTTTTGGTACCTTTTCGGGAGCAGCTCCTCAACCTATTGAACAAGGGTTATTAACTGGAAATAATGGTACTAAGCTGTTGAGTGTAGAAGATATTCTCATGATGTCGGGTACTATTCCCAATCCTCAAACTCAAGGTGGCCAGTCACCGCCTGGGGGGCAACCTCAAAATCCTCAAGTATCGCCTGGGGGGCAACCTCAAGGTACCCAGTTTGTGCCTGGGGGGCAACCTCAAGGATAGTACATACCTACGGGACAGTACGTTCCTCAAATTCAACCCCAGACTCAATACGTACCTCAAGGCCAACCACAAACTCAATATGTACCTCAAGGTCAACCCCAGTATCAATATGTACCTCAAGGTCAACCCTAGTATCAGTACGTGCCTCAGGTTTATCAACCCCAAGGTTAGTACCCAACCCCAGTACGGTCCGGTTAATCCTGGTTTTCTGGGAGGATATAATATCCCAAATGCAATTCCAATTCCTAGTTATCTTGGATATCCTCCTCCTGGGACTGGTCTGACGACCCAGAGTTTTAGGGACCCTAATCGTTAGTTACCATTTATTGTAACTTTGGACTTTCCTGACTTGATGCGCCTTACGAACAATCCAATTAACTATCTTTTGTTTTGGTCGCCAATGTTGAATAAGTTGTCTAGTGATATTCCTAAGTTTGAAGGCAAATCAGGAGAGGACCCATCGAACCATGTGATGACTTATCACCTCTGGTGTGCATCTAATTCCATTTCAGATGATTCAATCCATTTAAGACTTTTCCAGCGCACTCTAATTGGTCTTGCGGCCAAGTGGTACATTGAGTTACCGCGAGCCACTTTTTATAACTTTAGTCAGTTAGCTATTTCGTTTTTAACTCATTTTCAGTTGCTAGTTAGATATGACAATGGCACGGAATTATTAACTTAGTTAAAGAAGTCAACGTCCACGTACATTTCAGATCACATTCATGAATGGAGACATCGACGGTGTTTAGTGAAAGTTTTTATCCCGGATCAGATCTTAGCTGAATGGTTTGTAAAATCTTTACTGCCCAAGACCACTGAGGATGTAGCTAAGGCCGGAGTCGTTACTGAGGAGCAAGTAATTGCTCAAGCACAATACCTTGAATTAGTTTATACTCAGTCAGGTATGTTACACAAGAAAATCCCCAATCTTCCTAAGCAAAATCAAATCGTTGTAGCTCCTTCAGGGTCTCATGCGCTGATGGTATCATTGGTACGGTTAATACCAAAAGTAAGAAGAAGTCTTCCAAGAATTCTTCTCCTATCATAACCTTGCCAGATTCCCCGACAGGAGATTCTTCCGCGGAGCTTTCTGCCGATATTCATGTTGTAGAGTCATCTACAGCCAAATCAAAATCCGGTGGTAAGAAGAAAGGGAAGAAGAAAAATAAAACAGATAAAAATTCGAAAGAGAAACCAGAAAAAGCGGAATCAACTGATGAGAAACGCAAACCTCATTATCCTTGTCTCATTTGTGATGAAGAGCATTTTACAAGAGACTTCCCTCATCGTGCAGAGGTTACGAAAATTGTCAAAGGTTCCCAAACTCCTGCTGTTTTGAAGAATCCTTTTCCAAGTCAAGAAAGTAAGATGATAGGTTCTTCCTCAAATGCCAACGAAGAACCCATACTGATGATGTCTCATGTTAGGATTGCGACTCAATCACATGATTATGGAAGTATAAGTCTTGTTGATGGTAAAGAAGCAGAATCTTCTCATTCTAACCCATCAACCTCAGCTCCCGGTTCCGATCCGCTACAGATCGAGAAACCTAATCCAGACTTAGTAATCAAACTGCCCGCCAAGGGTATACTTCGAAAGTCAGCTTTCAATCCACATGCGAGAGTGGCTCAGAACTATAACATTGTTGAAGATTTAGCTGTTTCACCTTCAACAATGTCGGCTTTGGAAGTGCTGCAATCATGTCCAGCACAGCATAAATTAATTTTGTCGGCTATAGGAGTTTTTGACGTTCAGGACTCGAACCTTATAATTTTTGATCTAGAAAATAGTACACTGCGCTTACCTCATCAAATGGCTTTCCAGATCCTAGTGATAGTCAAAAACAGACCTGTTCATAGGACTATGATTGATGAGGGAGCTTCAACGTGTATTATGTCGATACAGTGTTGGGGATCGCTTGGTTTTCCTTCGCTAAATCAATCCCCGACGATTCTAAAGGCCTTTGAAGGCCGTGGTTTCATCCTTTTGGCATTCTATAGGATTTACCTATAGGGGTTGAAGGCAAAACCCTTAATCTAGATGTGGAGGTGGTTGATGCCCCTCTAGATTACAACCTTCTCTTGGGTCGTAGTTGGTCTTACGCTATGACAACTGTCGTTTCATCGGTCTTTCGGCTTATAAAGTTCCCTCATAATGGAAATATCGTAACCGTAGACCAGCTGACTTACTTTTCATCCGACCCGGTCTCTTCTGAAAGCATTCAGCATGTCGGTAAAATGACTATCCCGTATAAGGATGTTGGAGTAGGACTAGTTAAAGATGCCAGTTTACTGGGAACTTTTCCTTTTCCTCCTATCAATGCATCGTCTTCTTGCAACCATTCATATGATTTCGTGAGACACCATTGTTTATGATGATCCTTGGATCGTACCTTCTGAATCTGAGATAGACTCATTTGGTGATGTTATGCCTTTGAGTCCATATGAAATTGCGTATCAGGCCGTGCAGTCGCTTTCCGACACATATTCAACCAAAATTGACTTAATGAATGTGGTCCATGAGGAATCACTTTCAACATCAAACTCGGATTCAATAACATTTTCTGAACTTGTTCACACTGATGAGCAAATTCGTGAAATCCTATGTGTCGATGATTTACCATGGGAAGATCTTCATCATAGATCTTCGTTTTTACCCAAGAGTAATCGTTTTGAAAATGATTTTTCATCAATTTTTACGACTGAATATGTCAAGGAAGCTCAGAATCTAATGAAAAATCCTAATTCAGAGTTAAACTTGGGAAATATTTCTCGAACTATTCCTATTGACATTTCGGTTAAGCCTGGAATTGTTGAAAACGTTCATATAGGTGCCTCTTGTACGGAAGATGAAATTCAAACATATGAGGCCCTATTTCAAGAATTCTGCGACGTGTTTGCCTGGTCATATGAGGAAATTCCAGGAATTGACCCCACAATTGTTGTTCATGAAATCAAAACTTACTCGGATGCTAAACCCGTCCGGCAACGTTTGCGTCAGATCCACCCAAGAAAAGCTGTTGCAATTAAAGCAGAAGTTGAAAAATTACTCAAAGCAGGTTTCATTTATCCGATTCCGTTAACGGATTGGGTATCGAATATTGTTCCTGTTAACAAAAAGAAAGGGACAATAAGAATATGTATCGATTATAAAGACATTAATCAAGCCTGTCCAAAGGACAATTACCCAACTCTCTATATCGATCAAATCATTGATGATTGTGCCGGCAGTGAAATATTCTCCTTCATGGATGGTTTTTCCGGATACAATCAAATCAATATTCTACCTGCTGATCAACCAAAAACGGCTTTCATTTGTCCATGGGGGACATTTGCTTATTGCAAATTACCTTTTGGGCTCAACAACGCCAGAGCAACTTTCCAAAGGGCCATGTCTTATGCTTTCATGATATCAAGCACATTGTGCAACCCTATCTCGATGATTTGCCTGCTCATTCATTACATCGAGCTGATCATCTCATCCATTTACGAGAAATCTTTATGAGGTGTAGGAATTATCGGATTAGGTTGAATCCACACAAGTGTGTTTTCTGTATAGAAACGGGTAGGTTACTAGGGTTTGTTGTTTCGAAAGCCGACATTCGCGTCGATCCCTCGAAGGTTGAAGCCATTGTCAAATTGCCTCCTCCTTCGAGTCTTCGCCAACTCCAAAGTTTGCAAGGGAAAGAAAACTTTTTACGTCAATTCATTCCTAACTACGCCGAGATCACAAAGGGTTTTACCCAGTTGTTGAAACAGAATACTCCATTCTTTTGGGATGAGATAGATGAGAAATCTTTTGACGCACTAAAACACATGTTGACCCATGCACCGTTATTGCATCCTCCCAACTACAACCAGGACTACTTCTTGTATCTCGCCGCCTCCCATTCCACCATCGGAATGGTGTTAGTTCAGGAAGATGAATTCAGTACTGAATATGTGATATATTACCTTAGTCGAACTTTAAATCCAACTGAGCTAAAATACTCACATGTGGATAAATTGGCATTGGCAGCTGTTCAAGCTGTCCAACATTTTCGTCATTACATTTTACTACGTAAAACTACAGTAATTTCTGATTGCAACCCTATGATCTATATTTTGACCAAGCAATTGCTAGGGGGAAAGTACTCCAAATGGATTGTAATCCTGCAGAAGTTCGACTTGGAATTTGAAAAGTCTAAGTCGAAGAAATCTTTAGTTTTTGCGGAGTTAATGTGTGACTTCCCGCGTGCTAACACGGAAGCTGTGGCGGAGGAGCCCATTGCAGACAAATCCTTGTTTCTAATCAACACTTTAGATCCGTGGTATGGGGATATCATTGTTTATCTCCAAACCCAATCCTTTCGGCTAGAAATTTCAAGGTCAGAACATCGAAAAATACAATTCTAGTCCCAACAATTCAGAATTATTGGAGATACTCTATATCGTCGTGGGGCGGACTCTATTTTTTGATGTTGTTTAACTCACGAGGAAGCTCAAAGGGTCCTAAATGAGTGTCACTCTGGAGCGTGTGGCGGTCATATGTCTGGGTATGCCACAGCCCAAAAGATATTACGCGCTGGCTACTTTTGGCCATCTATGTTTAAAGATTGTATTAACGCGGTCTGAAAATGCCACAACTGCCAAATTTTTTATCGAAAGATGCGCCCTCCACCTACTCCTCTCCACCCTATAATTGTCATTGGTCCTTTTTCCAAAAGGGGTATCGATTTTATTACATGTAACCCTCACTCGGCCGGGGGGCATGCGTATATCATCCTTGCGGTAGATTATTTTACCAAGTGGGCCGAGGCAATGCCTACATTTGAGGCAGAAGGCAAAACAACTGTGATTTTCATGTTCAATCATATAATTTCTAGGTTTGGTGTTTCACAAGCGATTATCACTGATCATGGGCATCATTTTCGAAACGTTATGATGCCTGAACTTACATGCCAGCTTGGCTTGCATCACAATAGTTCAACTCCTTATTATCCACAAGCTAATGGTCTGGTTGAAGCCATCAATAAAGTTCTAGTCATCATGATCTGGTGAATCATTGGGATTCACCGGTCGAATTGGCATAACATGCTATTTTCAGCGCTTTGGGCATATCGAACCTCAGTAAAAACGTCAACAAGGTTCACTCCTTTCCAACTAGTTTATGGTCTGGAAGCTGTGTTACCCATTGAGTGCGAGATCCCGTCATTGCAAATGGCCATCAAGTTACTTCCAGCCACTTCCAAAGAGGAAAGATGTTTGTCATACTTGGCTCAGCTAGATGAGAATCGACGTAATGCTACATTAGCGATCGAAACTCATGCAAAACGTATTAAAGCTCAGTATGATCAAAATGTGACCCCTCGAAATTTTTCGGAAGGAGACCTAGTATTATTGTACGATCAGGAAAATGATAAATTAGGCACTGGAAAATTCATGCCCACATGGCATGGTCCCTATGTTGTTAAGCGAAAGCTAGCAGAAGGGGCCTATGAATTGGTAGACTTTGACGGGGTCTCTTTAGGTAAACCCAGAAATGGTCTTTACCTGAAGAGGTATTATGCTTAAAAATGGGTGTGGAGATTTTTAGTTAGGTTAGTTTTATTTCTAGCTGGTGTGTTTTAGATTAAAAAGTGTGCTTAGCCTAGAGAGTGTTTTTCGTCATTATTCCTGCTTATCTTGGTTTTACTTTTGATATTGCAGATGTTGACGCCTCTCCAAACATACATTGGTTTCGATGATGGTGCTTTTCGTAGTACACAGAACATTTCTTCCGCAGCTTGGGTTATTTATTCGCCCTCTGACGAGTTGGTATCTATGCATGGGGTAAGCCTCGGTCAAACAACGAACAACATTACAGAATATAGTGCAGTGATTGAGTTATTATCTGAATCTATTTCATTTGGGATTCGGAGTTTGATAGTGAGGTTAGATTCTGAACTCGTTGTATTACAGCTTAATAGAGTATAAGCCATTAGAAATCCAGTTTTATTAAGATTATTTTTTAGAGTGCGTCTCTTGGAACGTGAATTTGACTATATTGAATATCAGCATATTCCAAGATCTTTAAATAAATTAGCAGATGCAATTACTTCTCAAATGTTAAGTAGACATGTGCGATAATCATACAAGTAAATTTAAAAACATTCCATAACATGTTTAACAAGACAAGCCAGTAATAACGATATCATGTATATATAGGAGTGTGTCAAAAAATACATCGTCCTCGATCATAGGTTGAAAAACACCTTATGATCGGCAAAAATGATAGGTACAAAAAGCAAAATGTCATGTGAGACTACAATAAGTGATCATCCCATCACTGGTGATGATCTCGATACGAAACCACTGCACAGGCCACCTTACAAAGGAACCTCCTAAAAGGTCCGGGGACTCCAATCACATAGCGCTGAAGTCGATGAGGGATGTTGTCTATCCTGGTCTCGGGAATGTCCCCTGTCAGGCGCTCTAGGTGACTCTCCAACTCAGCCAAGGTCTCTATTGATTCGTCCTGTGGGGCTGGAGCCGGTGCAACTGGTTGTTTTCTCTCGAAAGGCCAGAGAGCGGCTGGTCGCTGTGGGCCGACATCTGCATTTTAAAAATTATTACTATCAGTTTTGAGATGATATAAAAATAAAAAAAATTAACATTAGGAAAGTGTTTAAAATGATTACCTGAGTCGTCCCACTGCTCTCCTTGTGGAAGATCCATGTCTGGGTCTCCACGAAAATCAACCCCAGCATAAGGGAAATCCTGAATAGAAAAAACCTGGTTCTCCAACCATTGGAAATACTCAGGTTTGAATCGGACGACCTCGATCCCTTCGTCAGGATGACGGGCCATGACTGCGACCCATTGCATCAGTTTGGGCTCTCGGGGAAGCCCAGCTCCAACTGTAAGGTGCTGCGGGATAAGCATAGGAATCCTCTCTAGGCCAAAGCTCACGACTAAAGCTCCATAACCAAAAGTCTTCAGTCGTCCGTTCTTGGCCCTAGTCAATTGGCCCTTCACATTGGCCAACACAGCATCGCACCAGTTGAAGATGGTACCCTGAAAGAAATCAAATACCATACGCATCTGGGATCCGGTGGCAACATGTTATGCGGCAGCTCCGAAAAGTCTAGTAACAGTGAATGCAATCACCATAAGCTCAGGATGGGATATGGTCTTTATGTCTATCCCTTTGTCTCTAGTCTAGCGGTTGCAGTACTCTAACCGGAGGCTATCGACAGACTGGCCACCTGCCCTAGTCCCGAACAGATTCAAGTCAATGCCTCTCTTAGGCAAACCAGTCAAGAAGTATATATCCGCCGACTTGATCTCGAGCTCGTGGCCACCAATAAAGAAACACTGGTCCTGGACGCTCCATCTGTCAACCATCCACTGTAAAAAATCCACCTGAGCCCTCATGCCAGGAATGGCCCAGTATTTGTATAAGCTGCACACCCTCAAAGCATCAAGTGAAGGCTAATGATTCCATGCGGCAGCATCCACATCCTCGCGCTCTCGTTCGCGCCAATCTAACATGGTGTACCACCTACATCAAGCAAAAAGATCATTTAGAAAGCTAGAATAAATTTTCTTTAGTCAATTTTTGAAGATTTTTGGGTTAAAAACCCTCGCGGTGGGGCCCGCACCCTTCATGTTGGACACAGTGCGTGGGACCGCACTTTGTCCACATGGAAGGTGCGGACCCCGAGCTTTTTCCCAATGGAGAAAAAGTCAGGGTCCGTAGGTTCGCAGTGGTGAGCCTGCATACATCGAGCACGGGTTTTTTGCCTAAAACCCCTCCTAAAAAATGAAATGAGGGACTAAATTGAAAAATTAAATGGTTAAAAATGAAGAGAAGGATGATGTGGATTACCTGGAGAAGATGGCGTTCGATTCCGACGGTTGGATTTTCCGCAATCTTCACGAGAAGTTTTCAGAGCAAAAGCACTATTTTCTCACCCAAATCACAAATGGTAAAAATGAATGGTAAAAGCCCCTTTTTATAAGTTTTTGAGTAAATAAATGCAAATTTGTTTATGTTTCACTTTAAAAAGGTATTCTTGCGACATTTTTATCTCTTTCAAACATGTATGAGTAATGTTTGTGTTTTTGTGCAAGATAATAGGATTATTCAGGCGAAATCTATCATTTTCAGCTAGAGTCACTTTTAAGCTCTTTTTTGACTAAACATGAAAAGATTGTCGAGTTTTTCTTTTAAGCTCGTTAAAATGGAATTAAAAGACGGTCTATTTACAACTCTTTTTCGACCGTAAAAACATAAAAAGATTGCCGGATTTTTGTCGTTTCAAATTCGATATTGGTTGTAAAACGACGTGTCCTTGATTGCTTTTTTACTTTTTCGGATCAAAGACGCTAATGACAAAAAGTAATCCTTGGTCGTAAAAGATCAAGTGGTTCTCTCAAGTATTATTTTATACTTTTTCGGGCTTAGGAGACACAAATTTACGAAAAAGTCAAACCTTGGAGTCTTCTTAAGTTTTTTCAAACTCTCTAAAAATGAAAAACGTCGAGTTTCTCCTATACTGGACTCGTTAAATTTCGATAGTAAAGGACCTGTTCAATTACAAAAAGGAACAGACCACTCCTTAGGGTTCAGATTTAAACTAAGTTGGACTCACCCGAAGGGTGAGCTTATAATCAAGCATATGTTATCCTCCTCAAGCTTGTAAAAAATAAAGAGGTACTTGCCAGAAATGGTGGGGAAAAAGAGAGAAAAGTGAGTCTGTTTGTCATACTTTATAACCACTCTTAAACACGACACTATCATTCACCTGGGTTGGGAAATACTTTACCTAACAGTTGATCGAACCATATTGAAAGTCTTCATCCAGTTTCTGGGTATTAACTTTGGGTTAATTGTCACCGAACCATCTGTCGTGTCGTTATGTGTTCAAGAAGTCAGTGCAAATAAGCCATTCATCTGTAAAATGTCTGTCATCCATCTTGACCATCCCTGAGTCAGTCCTTGCAACTAAATTTCTTCAACTTGATCTATGATTTCGTGTCGTGGGCTTGCCTACACTGGATCGCTTTCTATCGACTTCAACTCATTATCTAGAAAGATGATCTAGGAATCGTCAATACCTTGAAATCTGCATGCCTCAATTGCAGGTTTCTCGCTTTTGATGACAATTTACATCATTGACTTTCGATCAAGGGATTCCATGACATGTTCGACATCAACACATCTTATCACATCTCATGGATTGTACTGAGTACTTTTAGAACCATTGTCATTATTGGTGGTTTCTCTCACGCTTGTTAACAATTTACATCATTAACTGGCAATCAAGCGGTTTCTACCATGTTCGACTTCGACATATTCAATCACATGGATAGAATCATACTATTTCAGGAAGTAGAAATGAAGACCCTGGATCTAGTTTCCACCATCCAGGTTGCGAGGAATTTTGTATTCATTATACTATGGACTATTCATAAACAGATGGTTGCGTCCATACTGTGTCCACATGTGTCTGTATTTATGATGTGTTATGAGATCATTCCTATATCAGAGCAGTAGTTAGTCTTCTAGTCAGTTTTCAGTCTCTTAGTCAAGTTTTTATCTGAGTATGGCAATACCTACCTCAGCAATGATATGATCTCACATATATGTTTTGCATTGAATGTTTTTACAGGTTCAAACCCGGCTCTCCACAAGATGATCCTCGAAATGATAAAGTACTTCACTCTTCCTAATGATAAATGAAATCCTCATCTACTACAGACTTCACACTTTAGGGGGCAATCTGTTACACAAAAATATCGTCACCTTGATTATTTTCAGTCGGTATGCGTCTATCACCACCTATGCCAGCTTCCTAAGCAAGTCTCAGACCTCAGCTCTTCAAAACAAGCTTTAGAAATGAGAGAAAGACATCAAAAAAGCAATGTAACTCTGATTCCGCAATTTCTCTCACTTTTGCCTGCGGGCCCGCACCTTTTGTTCAGGATATCTGCGTACTTATACACTCTGTATGTAAAGGGGAGGGTGTGTACCCCTGTGAAAGTCAAAAGGCACAATTTTTATCTTAAAAAATTCACTTTGGGTTAATTCTAGAGTTTTCTAGAAGGAATTTTGACGTGGATTGTTCGCTCCAAAGTGGTTCATGCATCCCATAAGAGAAGGAGCTAA